>JBCJKH010056985.1:0-16556 GCA_039877255.1 Loriculus beryllinus | reverse complement strand
TTGAGTGCGCCCTCAGCAAGTTTGCCAATGACACCAAGCTGTGTGGTTGGGTGGATACGCTGGAGGGAAGGAATGCCCCCTAAGGGACCTTGACACGCTTGAGAGGTGTGCCAATGCCAACCTCATGAAGTTCAACCAAGCAGAGTGCTAAATCCTACGCCTGGGTCGGGGCAATCCCAGGCACCCATAAACCTGTGAAGTTTATGGATATTTCATGTACCACAAAAAAATGGGATTTCTGTGGTACTTGCAATGAAAATAATTGTGAGGCCTGTTTCGTGGTAAATGGAATCTAGTGCTAATTTCAGTGCTAGCATTTGAAAGATTTTTATATACCTGCATCACACTGAACTATTACTGACAATATTGAGGGCTTGGGATTTTCAGAGGTGTTACCTACTTAAAAGTGCAAAAACTGAAGTATGTTCATCAAGTATTTGTTCATTTATATTCTACTACTGGTGCAGAATCCACTAGAGTGCATCTTCTGTAGACTATGAGGCTTGTCTGGGGCTGCCTCTTCTCATGTGTGTCCTAGAATATCCAACTTGATGTGCCTAGAGAGGGTAAGGAGAACTTCAGCCACTCTCCAGTTCTTTCTTACCACCTGTGGTTACAGGTGAAAATACAGTTTTTGAATTTGCTTGCTAACATAGTGCAGTCTTTGTAAATAATTGTCCCTAGTTTTATATGTGTTCCTCTGTGCTATACCAGAAGTCTAGCTTTCAGGAGGGAAATTTTCACCTTTGCTTGCCAGGGATTTATCCCTAGCCAGCTTTTGCTTTAGGCTTTAAAAATTGAGTCAACAATATCTGTCAGTAACAAACTTGGTTGCATCTACACGTGAAGTACATTACTGAAAGCTGTGCATCTGTAAGTAATTTTCTAAGATATCCTAAGGAGAGAGATTAATATCTTCCCTATGAAGATATTCTTATGTTTCTTCAGATTCAGAGATGTCCACTAGTTGCTGAGTGCACACGGTCAAGGAGTGCTCTGCCTGCTTCAAGGTACATGCACCTAAAGGCCTGTTCTCCTACCTGGTAATCTGAGTTGCTAGAGAGGTGTAAAGGAAAGCAGCTGCAATGCAGCATCAAAAAGAGAACTCCATTCCTTGTGACGCTGACATAAGTTGAGTTTTCCTACAGTGTCGTATAATATGTCAGGAGTACCTTTAGTATCATATAATCCAGAACATATGATATATTCTGAAGATAAGCAAGCAAATATTTATGGCCCACTTCACAACTGGAAAAGCTGGAAGCTACATTTGTTACCTTAGTCATAAGGCTGCTACTGTGTGGCACTTTCCTTGGATACATTTATTCCTTATGTTTTGTATTATCCTTGTCCGATACAGTCTTGTGGCCCTCTATCATGCAAGAAGTGAATTGTTTGTTCCTGGTTTGGAAATGAAAGCTTTTATTTCCCTTTTTAGGGTTTTAAGGCCAATTTTGTAAGTGGTGCTGCCGTGAGTAAGAAACTGTGGTTTCTCTATTGTCCATTTTGATGACTACAGGCAGGTTCTAGGACTCGCTGTGTAGAGGACTTGCATTGGAAGGACTCTAAAAAATACTCCAGGGCTGGTTTTTGTAAATCCTGAATATCTTGTATTGTCTATCAGCAAAAGAATTTAAGCCAGCTAAATTGCCGTAACAGGTGATTTCTGGAGGCCATAAATCAGAAGGGAGGCATTTCGTTCCACTAAAGAATTTTAAGTGGTGCATCACAGATGTAGTCTGGCTAGAGAAGGTGATCCTGTGTGGGTAAAAGGGAGTATGTAGCTGCAGCATTGGTGAGCATTGTGGTGCTAATCTAAGTGAAAAATGACTGAATATGTACCCTTGCCAGATACAGCGCCTTTTCACTATTCTGCTTTTAGGCACTTGAATCTTTCTCAAAAACAATTCTTTCTTTTCCCTCCATCTTTAATTCTTCCTTTCTAACTTAAAAAAAAGTAGAAAAGCGTGTTTAGGTTGCATCAGCATATGTGTAGCAATCTGAATTGATACTGAATAACCTAATTAAACTATTTTGTTTCCTAATATTGAGTGGCTTCCTTTGCAATCCATAACTTATATAGCTAAAGTAAATAGGAAGACTTACCATGTGATGATAGCATGACATTGCACATCTTACTACCTTCTGTGAAGACTACAGATTTTCTCTTCTCTGTTCTTTCTGTGTCTCACTGATTCTTGAACATAGAGGGTTTTTAGAGGAAGTTTGGGATTAGCAGCAAAAAATATTATCGTAATTAATTGTCCTTAAAAGGGGGTCTAAAAAGAGGGACCCAGGCTGCCTCAGGTTGAGGAGGGTTTGAGCCACTCAAGGACTCTGTTAGGATGCAACAGCCACAGTCTCTTGCTTCCTTCCAGTAGATGCCTATCTTCAAAAGAAGGTCCTTTGCCAATACTTTCCTTGTGGTGGTTTCCTGATCAGGAACACTGTAGTACCTTATAGATGATAGGGAAGCAGAGCTCTTTTTAAACCTTTCACTTCAGAGTTGCCTGCTTCTCCATTTTCTGTACAGAGTTGGAAAACTGACTTTACATAGTATGATTTACTAGCCTGGATTCCTGCTTTAAGTGTTGAAGCCTTTGAGTTAATGTCTAAATTAAGTAATCTGAAATGCCTTAGTGCACAACAGGTAAGCATCGTTATCTGCCTTCTGGAATTGGACTATTAATCATAGAATGGGTTGGGTTGGAAGTGACCTTAAAGACCACTGAATTCCAACCCCTTTCTATGCGCAGAGACACAGGAGGCCTTGAACCTGGCCTTGAGCGCTGCCAGGGATGGGGCACCACAGCTTCTTAGGTCAATATGTGCCAGTGTCTCGCCACCCTCACAGTAATTTTCTTTCTAATATCTAATCTTAATCTACTCTCAGTTTAAAGCTGTTACCCATTGTCCTGTCACCACATGCTCTTGTAAAATGCCTGTCTCCAGCTTATTTGCAGGCCCCGGTTAGGTACTGGAAGGCTGCTCTAAGGTCTGCCTGGAGCCTTCTCTTCTCCAGGCTAACAAGCTGAACTCTCTCAGCTTGTCTTTATAGGAGAGGTGCTCCAGCCCTCTGATCTATCTTTGTGGCCCTCTTCTGGACTTGCTCCAAGAGGTCCACATCCCTCTTGTGTTGGAGGCCCCAGAGCTCAACACAGTGCTCCAGGTGGAGTCTCATGAGAATGGAATAGAGGGAGAGAATCACCTCCCGTGACCTGCTGACCACATTCCTTTTGATGCAACCCAGGATGCAGTTGGCTTTCTGGGCTGCATAATCACATTGCTGGGTCATGTTGAACTTCTCATCAACCAGCACCTCCAAGTCTGCCTCATGGCTGCTGTCAGTCCATTAAGTTTTACCAAATGTCAGTACATTGTTTTACCAAAAACCTTTATAATCTTTTCACTTGCCACTAGAGACTTTGAGGGGCTATGGTGCCTTCTGTATTACTGGATGGATTGCCACATGGAAATAAAAGAAAAATACTATAATCCTAAGGCAGCCACTCTGACAGGAGATGTCTTAATTGGTTTTGAGGCAGAAGTGCCAAAACAGTATTTATCACTTGTGCATCACATCAATTGTATGAAAATACTCTGATTTTATGTAGTTACAATGTGCACACATTATGAAAACTTCCTACAAAACAGGTATTGCTCTGCTCTCAGAAATATTTCTCATATTTCCACTTCATCTTTTTCCTGAGATTAATTTGCAAGAAAGCAAAAGAAGCCATCTTTAGGTCATATGATAACTAACATATAACTATCATGATTTTAAAAGGAAAACAGTTACTGAGGTGAAAAATTTGAACTTTTTGGTTTTGAGGAAATCCTTGTAGTGGTGGTGGGTTTTTTTACTGCATCACTGAATATTGGAAAATGAGTATTGGCAATAATTATATTGTCAGGTCTGGATCCCCATGTACTACAGATGAACAGTTATTTGGCCTAGTTTTCGTATGTCCAGTGGCATATAATGGCATGAATCTTCTTTGTGATTGAGTAATTTAAATCTTATGCCTCTCATTCAAGTATGTGTTGTGTTTAGATACTTGCACGCTCTTATAGAGGTATCAGTCTAAAAAGACATTTTGTTTTCATAGACTATGGGATAGGGAAAAAGAGGACAGCACTTAGTCTGTCAAGGTGCATACAAAATAAGCTACAGCTCTTAAGACTATGAACAGTAATGTAAGGAAAAATATTACGTAAATCTATTATACCTATAAACCAGGTGGTTGAAGCTTTCATGATAGCTAGCAAATCATACAGAACCTAGGTCACAGTGGTAATCATGGATAAGAATTCAAGAACTGTTGAGAAAACAAGAATATTTTCCACTAACTTTTTTGCATATTTGTTGTTGACAGGTTTTTTGCTACATAGAGCAGAGGGGCCATCTATAGAGACTATTTGATTCAAAACGGGGAAGTTACTGAAAACATGGAACTTGAGGAAAGTCTGGGTAAATGTGACCTAAGTGAGAGTTTATCATTCCTAGTAACAAAAGGGAGGAAGAATGCTAAAGTAAAACCAGTGGATTTTGTGAAAGAAGGCTACAGTAAACACAGCATTGGTAGATAAAGATCTCTTTAGTCAAGCCTCAAGGGGAAAAGGAATTAAGGGGAAGTGATTCTTTGTCAGAGATACTTCTAAAGTAAAAACAATGCTAATGCAGAGATTTAGACTTGAATTAAACTGTAAATTCTTCATTGACCTCTGAGACTTCCTCAGTCTGCTGAAGAACAGAATAAAAGATTTGTGTAAGAAAGGGACAAAGCTGGGTAGGGAGCTGGGAATGGGGACACCCAGATTATCTGCATTTCATTTTTAAGAAGAGGCATGAAGTTAGTACAGACAAGCACACACATCCAGGAGTGTTCTGTCACACAGTAAAAGAAAAGCCAAAGAAAGTATTTATTGTTCATAAGCCTTTCCTCCAATGACAAGAAATTAATACTGAGGTAGTAAAGTTTTTCATCTATGTTTTCTGGAAGTTTTTGTTGAGAAGAGTCAGCTATGGATAGGTGGCTTGCACAGTGCTAATGCTGAAACAGCGTTCTGCCTTCTGTCTGTGTATGCAATTACTTGTTTCTGAAAATTAAATAATATTGCGAAATATGAAAAAGCCACCAACTCTGTGGTCAGTTTATAGAAAACCATAGATAGTTCTTGAGTTACTTTTAAGAAGTTACACTAAGAATAAAATATTTACAAGTTCCCTAACTTCTCAGTGTAAAAACTTGGTTTCAGAGATCTTCTCTTTGAGTTTATATTCTTGATGATCTGACTGGTAATGTTTCAGCCCAATAAATACCTGCTTTGGTTGGAAATGCCAGGAGCTTGTTTTTAAAGGATGTGCTGCATTCCTCTGACCTGTCTGCAATAAAACCAGAAACCAGCAATTGTTTATGCTTAGGTTAGTGTAATAATGCATACACTATGCCATTTAGAGAATCAAGCTTTATGTATTTAATCAAGTCTTAATATCAGTATATATATTTATGTATAGAACATGGTACTATATGTAGGTAACAGTTAATATATAATGATTTTAGGCAAACATAACTGTCTGCTTCTGCAGAAAGAATTATTAGCATAAAGTCAGGACATATTCAAGGATGATTCTTCCTAGCCCAATTTCACCTGTGCTGGCGTAGATAGCCATAACAGAATACAAATTAACTTCTTCAGGCAGCTGTCAAATCATTCTGGTTGCCAAACAAATAAAATTTTATCCGTCTTATAAAATAGGAATTGTGCTACAGCTGGGGGTAGCTGAATGAAAGAGCCCCTTCCCTTCTAGATTTTGCTCTCTTCGATGCAACTCTTGAGGAGCACGGTGGTTTGTTCTGGAATATAAACAGTTGAGGGGGGCATAAAATGACAGTTGGAGAAGGTGGCGATATTTTTGAGCACTGAATGTGGATTTCACTGTGGTAGGTCCATGTGAGAATGCTGGAGTATAGTATAAAATCAGTAAAAGGTCATTGCCTACTGCTTCCCTCCCCCAGCTCCCAACCATTATTTGGAGCATATTTCAGATGCTCTTCTCATCTCAAGGCTCTGAAATAAATTTTCATTTTCTGGGGTTTTTTTAGTTCATTTCATGACAGTTATGTCAGTTGCTTTAGCTGGTTCCCATCATTTGAGTCAAAGGATCAAAGTACTTGCATCCTCCGGGACAAGTATAAATAAAAAGAATTGAAATATTCTTAGAAAATATTCTTGTCATACTGGGAATCATTTGCTAACTTAGCCTTTCCAAGAGATGAAACAAAGTGACAAAAAGCTGGTGCCAGTGCAGCCTTCTGAGTAACTCTGAAATCTTGCTAGTGACTTAAATTCTTAGGAAAGCAAAATTACTTCAGGAGTATTACACGTACTGTATGTGTGACAGTCCAGCACTTTCAGGAGATCACAGTGTTAAGAATACAATTTTATTAGTACATTTGAGGAAGCTAAACATCTTAAGCATGATCTGTGTAAAATGCATGTAGTGCTTAGCTAGGCATATCCTTACCTGTGTTGATGTCAAGCTATGATCACTGTAGGAAAAATAGCCTTGCAGCTAATAAAGAGTGTCACTTTCGTTGAGTTTCATTTTAACCCAGATTTTGTCTTTGAATTAATTTTAACTCAAAGCTTCTGTTTTAGATTATAGAAATCTCAGCTCTGTCCATACCAATATTTCCTGCTTTTTGTTCTGTTGAATGTTAAACTGTGTAACACCAATTAAATCTACTCTGAACTACGTGTAATTAAATGTTTAATCTTTCTGTGAACTTTGAATGGTATACTAGTTGCTTCTCTTTTTCTTTGAATTAGATGGAGAGCAGAAGACCCAAGTGATGATTCATGGAATTGAACCAATGCTGGAAACACCCATACAATGGCTAAGTGAACATATGAGCTATCCAGATAATTTTCTCCACATCAGTATCATTCCCCGACCTACTGATTGAAACTCAGCTATATTGGTATGAGGATCATTCTCAAGCTGGAATTATAAGGGCATGTCAACTTTTTGCTTCTCTCAGTCTTGACAGAGGCAGTCTGACCAGAAAAAAAAGAAAAAACAAAAAAACCCGAAACAAAACAAGAAGTCCTCACTGCTGCAAGCCAAACAGGAAGAGAGATCCTATTGTCAGATAAGGGCAATTGGGCTGATCTTATTTTGCATCACCACTGCTTTTCTTCACCGCTGTAATTAAATCAGTTGCAATATGAAAGAATTTACAGGACCTCTGCAAGTCTGCTGTTTTCTTGTAAAATAGAATGAAGCTGAAACTGTCAGCCGAAGAGCAAATGGAAATATGCCACTTGATTGTATTTCTGATTAACAAATAAACAGGGCTGTTTCCTAAAGCGGTAGTGTTTCAACCTTGAGAGTGGAAACATTGGTTTAATTTTCTAGAAAGTTAGACAGTGAGAGATTCAGTTACCAATAGCTTTTTGTAAAAGATCAAATTACTGTAAACCCATCTTTCCTTAATAAGAAGTTCATGTTTACAGTATGTGTATTGGTATGCAAATGATCTTTTAACTTTGATAACAAGCAGTGAGAAATTTTAAAGCAAACCCGTGAGCATGTTTTGTCATTTAAAAACATGCACAACTTAATAATTTACAAATACTTTTGGTTTGTATGCTGTCACTGAATGCTCCAGTATGTTTATTATTCAAACCAGTTTTCATAGACAAGCAATGATGTAGGATAATTTGGCTCAGGATTTGTCATAGCATTTCTTTGTGCTCATCTAATTTTTTTTTTCCTGTAAGTATTTTCTTAATTTAGTTTAAAAAGTTAATAAAAAAGAGTAAACGGATGTTGCAAAGTATTGTATCCTGCTGTTTATTCCCATAGATGAGAAAACAATTAAATCATAAAATGATGAGCAGATGTATTGCTTTTTAATAATCTTGAATTTTTGAAAGCTGAGACTTTTCCAAACTGGTACTTCCTTGCATCTGAGTTTAGTTTTCTGTTGTGGTCCCTGAGCAATCAGGCTGAAATATGGAGGCTTCTAATCTCATTGCACAGTTTTTTTCGTAGTTTAGCAGATGTATTTTTAGGTTCGTGGATTGCTTTGGTTTCTAAATGTTTGTTACCATTGCAGCTGCTACTGGGTACCTACCATTTTTGCATTAACCTGAATTCATCGGACTGTGTGCTACATCACTGTGTCTTCAGTTTGTGGCTGTTTGTGGCCCAAGACTGTGTTTGTGGTAGACATATTATCAAATATGTCAAATATTATCAAATATAAGAGCATGACATTTTTGTTTCAAAAATAGTAACTGTTAAAGTTCCTACTCAAAGTTTTGGCCTGCAAATGTCCAGGTAATTCCTGTTGTTTTTCCGATTAGTTTCCAAGCTCCCTTTATTGTAAGAAACCTACCTAAAATTGAAAATCAATCAAATAAAACCTTTAAGAAGCAAGATAGGAAGGGCCTCCTTGGGTGAAGATAGAATTGAAGCTAAAAAAAGCCTTAAGAGCAAAGAAAGTCAGTAGACAAATCGGATGATGTTTTAAATGTAAATGAGGAAATAGCATTAAGGAAATGGAAGGGAAAAGGTAATGATGAAATAAACTGATGTTGTATTCTGTGGGCAACTTTTAAAACAAACCAAACCATGCTGATCTGTGTTTATGCAGAATTGAAATACAATATTCTTATAGTGGGATGATTTGGTTGAGTCATTCTAATTTCCAGTTCTGTTTGGAATTTTTGTTACAGTGTTGGATTGGCATTTCTAAACTTTCCTAGGCAGAGACATCTAAATATTCTGGAGAATTTCAAGGTCCTGCCGATGGATAAAGCAAATATTTTGTAGTCTTCATATTTAAAAGTCTTTTGTAGGGATAATTTTTCCATTAATCAGGATAAGAGACAGTACATTTAAAAACCTCTAAAGATTGTGTTTCCTTCATTTTAAGGTAAGCTGGAATAAGTTACTGGCTATTTTAATATATTCCACACCAGCATCTTCTCATGGCCTGTAAATCCAATTTTTAGGGCTTAGCATGGAACAAAGAAATAGCTTGGCATTAAACAAACTCTTTTATTTTAACTATTTAATCTTTATTAAAAAAAATCAAACAAAGCGTGAGTCTGTCTTTATTTCCAGCTGAATAAGAATTTCTGTCATGGAGTAACCCATTTAGTAGTAGGAAGAGCTGGTTGGGTGATGTATCTAAACAAAAACACATCATCACAAAAATGAAGTAGCATTATTGCTCTACCTGATTTAAATGATTTTTTGTAGTTTCTTTTACTTAGTGTGTGAATAGCAATAGCAACAGGAGGTGTATTGTGGCTTAATTAAATACTTTGCTTTGAAATGCTGTAACTTCTTGAAAAAAACAGATTTGTTCTGAATTGGTCAGATTCTGACATAATGCTTAATTTATTTCAGTATATAAGGAAAAGCACCATACACATCTGCACATGCCCCTCTATATTTAGAATTTTAGTGTATCAGGTGAGCAATTTAAATCATAGTTTAAAACAAAATATGAAGCTTGTTGCTGGCTTCACTGTATTTCACATTATTTGGCAATGGCTGCCTTCAGTTTTGAATGTTTAGTGAAGAAACAGTGAATTTTCCAGTTATTTCTTTGATACCACTGCCTGTCACTCAGCCTGCTGTCAGTTGGCATGCAAGGTGATAACTTTTCATTAAGAGCTAGAAATGGGTTATTTTAGTTTTAAATTTATTCCCATTATTTTGGGGGGAGGGAGGGGAGGAACATCCTATATAAAATAAATTGGTACTGGTAGAAAGTTGGGCGATTGTCAGTGTTGGGGAGAACCTGAACTTGACATCTGAAGGCCTGGTAACCCTGAAAAAATGGAGGATGGGAGAAGATACTGTAATGAATATATGGAGTGGGCACAGGGACTAAGGAGAAGGGTTTCTGCTAAGAAATCAATAGAGGTGTACAATGGTGTGATATGATGCTAATAAAGCACCTGTAATCCTTGGTTCGCATTTGGTACAGAAAAATCAGAAGGGGGGGGTGTCTGGAATGGTTTGCCTTCAGGCAAATGGTTTGCCTTCAGGTTCTCACATGGAATTACTGGCGTGAGGATCTGAATATTCGAAGGTAGGGATTTGGGCTGGTGTACGGATTGTGCTGCCTTAGTGGCAGAAATGCAAATACTGCTGCATGTGTGTGTTGGTATGACTGGGAAATCTTGCAGGAATGTGAAGAACTGGACAGATCAGACACCAGAACAAGAAGTATGAGCAAGCCATTAATAAACTTATAGAAAGGAAAACTGTTGAGCTACTTCAAACCCTGTTACTTCTCCACTGAGAGTTTTGGGACTAGTGGAGCAAGCCAAGGTTCAGTTATGATGGGGTAAGAGCTTGCAATGGCTGTCATTGGACTTGATGACTGGGAAAGTCCTTTCAGTTCTGCGTTACTGCGTGTTTTGCTCTGGCAGCCAGATACCTATCAGCTGGTGAAGGCTCTTGATCATCACTTCCAGTATGATTTATATGCTGCATAATAATAGACTTTTTAAATGATTATTATTTCCTTATATGGTGAATGATGTCGAAGTGACAACTCTCTGTTTACAATACTGACGATAGCTGGTGTTTTTTCAGTTTCACTCTCTAGGAAAATCTGCATCCTGGCTCTACAAGCGTATTAGCGCACTTTTAGAGGACTTCTAGGGCTAAACAATGGCTATTCACTTTAGAGAATGTTTTAAGGAAATTTCCCAGCTTGCCAGTGGTAATTTACCAAATCAAGGGACTAGACAAAAAAAAAGGTAAATTAATCTCTTTCATGGGTATTTTCCAAATTAAATGGTTTTGCATGTAATGATTTTAAACTTTCCAAAGTATCTACATGTTAATTTGCTTGCAAATTTAGCATTAGCTTAGAGAATGTATTTATTCATATGCTGCCACATGTAGATGTTAAAACTGATCACATACTTGTATAACTCTAATGTTAATATTGATTATTATCAAGGTGTGCCAGGAAGAGACCAGTGTTAGTGATCACAAGGGCTCCTATGGGTGCCATTGTGTTGGTGCTGCAGATGGATGAAATATAGGGATTGAGTGGATCTCTGGCAAGTACTACCACTTTTTCAAACTTTAGCCTTGCAGCAAAACCAAAATCATACTCTGTCTTTACTGCAAAAGTAATGTGATTCTCTTGAGATGGCAAAAGTGTATTTTGAGGAAAATATTCCCTCCCTAACCTAAATTTTTTTTGTTCAAAATCTGTGGCTGTATCAGAATAATTAGGCATTTGGTAAGTGACTTTAGCCATCAATTTTAGCAGTCCGTGCTTATTTGGACAGGAAGGAGATTCCTGAGGTGATATTTTTTCTTCTTTCCTTAGGATGAAAAGGGGTATGCACAGAGGTTCTTAAAATATCAGATATAGAATGGATTTCTGAATTAAAGCAGGTAGGTGTCTATTCTGCATTCAAACTTCTGGGTTTGAGACAGGGATGGTGACATTTCAAAATGTCACGGTAAACCTGAGTAATATCTCTTGAGAGAGATGTTTCTTCCCTTGCCTTTCATGTCTCTACAATTCAAGTAATGAAGTTCTTTTAACTGTGAAATGAAACACTAGTTTCTCTAAACAAGAGATGAAAGAACACAAAAGAATAGAAAACTTCTTTCAAATACAGCAATGCAAACAGGTACATGAAGAGAGCAGTTCTGTGTAGTTTGTGGTTTTATATGTATAAAATAACTAGCAATTAGATGAAGTTTAAAGGTATAGTTTTCCATGTCTTAATATATTTATATGGATAAAAAAAATCTAAGGTAGAAAGAGAGGCAGTCAAACAACCTTGTTAGGGTTGAAGGAGCTTGTCTTCACTGCACTTGAAACTGCCAAGATGTGTCAGATTTTAAAATAGCACTTTCCACTGAAGATATTTAAAGCCTTAATCCTTGCATCATTTTGCTGATATAGGTCAACAGATACAATAAAATGAATACGTTGTGGGAACATATGTATTGATCTAGTTACTAATATACCTTATGTTCTTGTTTTGGCACGCACAGTAATTATGAGTATTACACAGTGGAAAGAATAAAGCCAGTATGTGATACCGTTTGTATCTGCCAGAATCTGGAGGATCACTTGCTAGACTTTGTCAAATGGTGTAAGTTCACATGCACGTCTTAAAAGGTACTAGAAGTTAGGTCCTCTTTCAAAGAAAACCAGTCTGGGGTGAGAAGGTGGGGGGCGGAGGGGAGGAGGGAGAAAAGTCAATAGCATTGTTCTCTAAACCTCTTCCTTCAGTGGGTGTCTTACAGTAAAAGGAATGCAGAGTGCACATGCAAAAACTGGTTGATGTCTTATTTCATATATATGTATATGGAATTTCTCCTTATGTGTTTGAGATTTTGTTGCTTAGGGTCAGTACAGTCCCCAACTGGTGTTAAAAAGGCAATCTGTAATTCTTCCAGCTAGAAGGAGGCGCTCGTGTATTTTCATCACTGCAGAATTAAAGATCAGAATGGAAACTGCCTGGCTGAGACTTACACCTTGCATGCTCTTCTAGTTATAATTAAAATAATCTGCACTTCACAGGTTTGATTTCCATCAGTGGTATGTACACGCACCCTCACTGGATTTTTTTCCACAGTTGAAGATTAGTGAAATCAGCAGGTCTTTCTTCATTTTATCTGAGTCTGTACAAGGCAAATGGGGGGCAGAGACCAGGCTGCAGGAGTGGCCCTCAAGCCCTGAAGTGCCAGCACGACCCAGGAAGTTACACAGCTTGTTCACTGTTTTCACTATGACAATTTTATCATATGAGTTCTGTCCCTTACTCCAAACTTTTCTTTAATTCACAGCTCCTCATTTTTAGCTGATCACTGACCTCAGCTGACAAGAGATGAGGCTGAACCCGTTCCTTGCTTTCCAGCACCTGTCTTCTCCCTTGTGGGCTTGCTATTGGTAACTGTACAGCAAGTATGACTCAAATCCCCATCTCTGGAGCACTCCGTGACACTTCTGGCACAGCTTCTCCTTCAACATCCGAGGTGTGAGTTCACTTCTGTTACCACAAACCGGCTAGCCCTGTAGGAAGAAAGTGAGAGAAAGGTGCGGAGGAGGGGAGAGGGAAATGAGTTAAAAAAACAGTGAAGGTGGGGCTTGAGAGAAAAATACTTCATGGGGAGTGAAATGACAGAGTTGGATTCTTGAATCTCACCCAGGTTTCTTGTTCAGTCATCATTTTGCAGCTCCCACCTTGGGGTTTCCTTTCTGTCCTTTCCAAGAATGGGGTGATGTACTGGCTTTCACCTGCAAAGTGAAACGTCTGGCACCCCTGGTGTCACCATCTGCTGTAGTCACCTTCTCCTTGGAGCCAGCAGTACCCATCACTTGAGCGGGTGTATTTAACTGCGTAGCTTTAGCACGTTGCCTAAGAAGGCTTTTCTTTGCAAAAATGGTTTCAGAGCTTTTTCCTCTGCAGCAGAGGAGTCGGGAGGCCCTGCACCTAAATGGTGGCATGGTCTGCGCGGACACTTCTTGTTACTGCTTTAATACATTGTGTTGTGGAAAACCGAATCTTTGGAATTGCTTTTTTATTCAGGGGATAGGTGATGGAGTCACTTGAGGACCTTTGTGTCATGAAAATTACTGTTTCACGGTTCTGAATGTTTACTTTGTACTGGTATGAATGTTTCATACAGACAGCAGAATACGTTTTCAACATGTGTAATAAATACCAAACCCAGTTTTGGTCACAAGCCTTTTCTGTTTCATTTTCCAGTCAGAATAAGATTCCATTATATTGGGTTTAGTTGTAGAAAAACATATCGGTATTCAGAATCAGGCTGTACAGGCACTAGTAAGAGGATGTGTCATTTTTAATCATCAGTATTTCTGCACTTTACACCTTTGCACCTTTCAATAGGAAGACACACAAGGACTTTACCTTTCTGCTGAAGTGTGGTTCTGCTGAACCACCCAAGAAGTTTCTCTGCCAATCTGGGGGATCTGCTCCCTTACAGAAACCGTCCAGTTTTGTTTTATTGTATATAAATTTATACTTGACAGCCGTTGAGAAGCTCACTGGAACAATGGCCATAATGGCAATTTAACAAAAAAAAGGAAAAAAATCCCAACAAGAAACCACCCAGCTTAATTTATTGCCCAAATGTCCTTCACTAAGAAATCATAATGTCAGTTTTTAGTGAAATTAGCTGATGCCCTACTTCTGGTTGTGCGTTCGTTTTATTCCCATGGTAAGAAGACAGAACCCTAATGGGTCAGCTTACAATTTCCTTGAAATATATTGTGTGGTTTTAATTAATATGCCAATAAGAGGAACTTTGCTGTCTTTATTTTATCTCTTACTGAAACTTGATTGCATTCAAGGCTTCTGCTGCGATTTACTTCCTCAGGGAGGTGCAGCAGGAGTTGTGTCCCCTCTGGTTCATAGATCACACTGGGTTTAGTATCTTTCTGGGGTATGGGGAAAAATATTTCAGTTCTGTGAAGCCTATCTACTTGCACTTTTCTCTCCCTCCTCCCCCAGACTAGATGCCACAGTTTTCGTAATGCAGCCCTTGCTTTTTTTACTACATGCTTTGAACAATGAAGTGAGTGAATTGTAGCTGCTGGGCATAACAATTAATTCTTTAGCTATCATCTCAGGGGGCTTCGAAATTTAGGTCTTCCAAGTTTATGAGCCTCATTTCTAACAGAGGCGCGGTCTGGGGTAACCACGCAAGCTTCCAGGAAGATAACATGAAGCATAGATGTAATTCTCTTAAGAACCGGTACTCAGGTAAATGGAAGGATCCACAAAGGCTGATACTTACCTTTGTTCACATTTGTTTTGCTGCCTCAATGTTGTTTGCTTTCTGTATACTTGCTAAAAACAAACCCAATCGAGATTGTGTGATGGTGTATGGAAGAGGCCTGTTGCACAACTCCCCTTCCCCTGCCCGCACCCAAGTGAATCCTTGCTTGTGTCACTGCAGGCAATTAACAGTGCTTCAAAACCACATGCAGCTCCTATTCCAGAATGGCATTTGATGGTATCAGGAAGCTTGAGGGTTTGAGAAAAAATAGAGGAGCTTATTTATTCTTTAAAAAGAGCTTATTCTTTATCATTAAAAGATGCTAAAATAGTCAAAGGCACTGGGTGTGCAGCATCAGCAAGTAGACCTTTGCTACAAGGTATGGTCTGGATGGGTTAAAAATGTGTTCTTCATCTTCAATATAATATATGCTCAAAATGAGCTGTAACACATTTTGGTGTTCTGCTTTGATCCTAACATGCTGTGAGGCACTACACTGAAATAAATGTGGATGCCATCAATAAAGGAGAAGATCCTTAGCATCCTAATGTATGGGCATGTGCCACAGTTGCCACATTATAAACAAGGGTGTGAGCTTTCCACAGCTGCCTCAAGATAGGGAACTTTTACCTCTTCTTGTCTCAGGGTAAACAGGTTGCTCATGTCTCTGAGAGCAGAAGGATGCTTTGTCTGGCATTGGCTGATAAGGGAGAACGTGAGGATGAATAATTACTGTGGATTTGCTGCGTGCTCTGTAACCACATGTGCGTCTTAATCTGATAGTAATGAATCTGAGTGTTCATCTTTACCTGCAGGATTTCTCCTGAGGGATTTTGTTATTTATATTAAAGAGGGTTTTCTTGGAGCTGAAGCAGCCTTAGGACAGGGATCACTTTGCTGACTAGCATGGGTGCTAATTGTTTGAAGCAAGGCAGTGGCCGGGATTTTTATTTTAATTTTGCTATGCAATGAGGTACAAAGTGTGAATGGTGTGGCTGGACTTTTCTTGAGGATTATTTGAATTTATTTTGCAATAGCAAATAGGTTCACAGGAACAAGAGGCTGCTTCTACTTGTGTTGGTTCTCTGCTGAGTTGATCACTGTTTGCCTATCTATTTAGTCTAAAAACAATTCTACCTCAACAAAAGAAGAATATCCTTAAAGTTTTTAAAACCAGAGGGAGAAGCCAAGAGCTAGGAAGAGTTAGCAGCAGCTCCTGTGGTGTACCAGAAAAGGTGGAGCTCAAACCTTGCACTTTTCATCACTTTACAAGCTTCTTGATATAGCAGAAGAGAAAGGTTTCCCAGTGATTTGTCTGATGGTCAGGTAGGGAAGATAGCTATGGATGTTACTGCTGCTTTGCAAGCAGAGTTTCTCAGCTTCTGCTGTGAAGTCTGCTGTCCTTCCTCTGCAGGGATGTGAAAATTCAACCTTCAGAACTATTATTTCAGTTTTACTTGGGGGAATGAATTGGTAGAAGTTTGGGAATAAAAGACAGTGTTTTGAAGACTACTTATGGCAGCAGGTTCTTCTCAAAGCTGAGTTTAATCCTGCAGTGGAGCAGGCACTGCTCAGAACTGTGGTTATGTTGAGCCATCTGCTGATACATCGAGCAAGCCTGTCAGTAATATCTTGGTGACTGATTGGAGCTCAGAAGGGACAGATACTATCATGCTTTGCAGTGCAAAGTTTAAAGGGCATGAGATATTGAATTCACAAATGTGGTAAATGATGCACAGCC
>JBCJKH010056983.1:0-22211 GCA_039877255.1 Loriculus beryllinus | reverse complement strand
GGTTGGACAGAGCTTGGGGCAACCTGGTCTAGTGGAAGGTGTCCCTGCCTATGGCAGGGGTTGGAACTGGATGAGCTCTAACCTCCCTTCCAACCCAAACCAGTCTGGGATTCGATGACACCAGAGGAGCTGGGCATTAGAGGGTCCTCTGAGAAATCAGAATTACTTTCACCAGTTACAGTCAGTTTAGGCTACATGACCAATCACCAATATGGTCTTTTTGTGTTTAACAGTCTCTTTAGAGATTTACATGGAACTTTTCACAATCACATCATGATATCACTAACCTGTCTGAAAGCTTGTCACTGTAGCAGAAGTTAGGGAATAGCATAGCTAATGGACTTGTAAGGTTTTGGTGGTGAGCAAGACTGAACAGCAGACCTTTTCTTCATTTAATGTTAAATTAGATGAGTTTAAGCAATCTGAAATACCAAACTATTAGGTTTTACTTTTTACTAGTGTACCTGCAGTACACCCCAATCAAACAACAAGCAATCAAAAGAGAACTTGTGTAACCATTCAAAAGAATACCCAGCAAAGAGCACCCCTTTCCTGGCTGAGATGCTCTGTTCATTGCTAGAGCAAAGATCCCTCAGAGTTACTCTCCTAACGAATCCCAGTTTTACTCCAGGTTTCTTACTGAGCTGGTAAAAATACAGTCTAGTTCTCCTCTTTGAACAGAGCTCCTCTAACCTGTCAATCAGACAATACCACTATCTCCATGATGCTAGAACACTCTGAAAAAGAAACAAGGCAAAATACATCCGGATGCAGCTGCAGTCATGTAAGTGACAAGAGACAGGAGCAGTGTCATGTGGAGGTAAGAAACTGCAGCAGCAGCTGAGGGGACCTTCAGAATGTGGAGGGGTTCACCCTTTTGCAGACATGACATCTGGCTCCAGCAGCTTCCACTGCAATTGCACAACACACAATGTCTATAGAAGGCAGCTCCTTTCCACTGCAAGCCAGGCTCTGACTTGGAGACACATCTTTGTGCTGCAACGGGAAGGATGTAACCCTGGACGGGTGCACAGCCCTCTCCCTGGCCAGGTGAGCTGTGTTCTGTGCAGCCCATGCGAGGTGCTGCTGTGAGAACACCTTCCTGTGCCCATGGCCCTGCAGCAGGCATGACATCTCTTTAAATTACTGAGCACGCAGCAGGGATTTCCTGCTTCCAATGGATCCTTTGTAGCCAAAGGTGCTACTACAACCACCACCCTCCTCATCCTCCCTGACTACCGCTACACATCCCTCACCAGCACAACTGGAGCTCAGCTGAGAAGACAGCACAGGATAAAGCAATCTCTGCCTCAGTTTACCCCAAAGCCTTTTCACATCTGTCACAAGGAAGAGGTGACCTCAGGGGTGCAGGCATGACTGGAGTTGCCAGGAGATGAGGGTCCCCTCTGCAGAGCATAAACTGTTGCAGAAAGCACACAGCACCCTGCCCAGATGGATGCTGATTACAGTGAATGACAAAGAAAGCAAGCAGCCCTTTCCCTTCCCTCCCCTTTCCCTTTCATTTTCCCTTTCTCATCAGGTCCCATCCCTCCTATTCTCCCAGGTAATATGGGAAAAGGACCTGCAGAAAACAGCCTGTCTCTGCAGAGATCTAGGTGACACCATCAGAGGTTTCAGGCTTTCTCTGCATGACCCAGCTGGAGCAGCCCCACACAAGACCTTTGACTGTGTTATTTACACACGTTTTTACATGGTGCACATCTCCGCACACCTACAATGCGTTAGACACAGGTGGTGTTGGCAGGACATACACTGCATTTCTGCAGGAACTGTCGATATGACAAAGGATGAAGAGGAGAAATGAGCTTCCCTGCTCCCAGAGGGCATGGGATTTTGCAGCAGCTGGAATTTGGGTGCTAGACAATTCAACAGGAAATCTTGACCTCTGTATTCAAGGGGGCTGCTTCTGATGCTTCCCAAATGGCCTGAGCAAGAAGTCAGCCTTGAACGTAACCAGAAATGCACCCACTCTGGAGACTGATAGAATGAAGCTTAAAAATCAATGGATTTTAGTCCAGGAATTTCACTGGCTCCTCCAGCTGATAGCAATGCTTCCTCAGCAAGTGAGTGCAGAATAGAGGAGAGAGAGAAGAGGATATTAATATGGGATATTGAATCATGTAGATACCCCATTCCAGAAAGAATCATGGCTTGGGAGCAGGAATGACCTGGCACAGAGCAAGGCTGTCTGTACACAGTGCTGAATGTGGGGTGTGCGCTTTGGGCTGTATTTCACGAGAAGGACCACTAGAGCAGAGTGTTCAGTGAAGAGCAAGTTGAAAACAAACCCCCTCTGTGATGCACCACAGGAGGAACAAATGTGATCCACTGAGAGGGAAGGTACATCCTGAGTCCAGGTCTGGTACCACCATTTCCCATGTTGGAGAAGTCAGGAATCAGAAGGCAAGTACATGCATCATGCCCCAGAGAAGTCTTCAACCCAAGAAGAAAGAAGAGAAGCTGACCTCACTTGTAAGATAAATTTAAGATGCAATTTCACCACAGTCTGTAAGTGTCTGCATGAGTAGATAATTTCTGATCAGAGACAGCTCTTTCATTTGTCAGAAAAGCAGCAGAAACCCCAGTGGCTGAAAGCAGAAGAGATGAAGAGCAGACACAAGGTGCAGATTTCTAATAGAGATGGTGATGAACACTTTTCTGCAGCTGTAATGGATTTTCTATTACATGAAGCCCTTTCTTACATCGAGGCTAGCAATCCCTAAAAGCTACGTGCTTTACCTCAATCCAGACATGATGAGTGCACAGAGGCTCTGCAGACAGCCTCCCGTGGGCTGGCTGCGACATACCGGAGGCTGGATTTGATGGTCACATTGTCCCTTACAGTATTAAAACGCCAAGCACGCTGGAGAAGTCAGACAACAAGGTCTGCTGTGAACCACTGCTGCCAGTAACCTTTGATAGATATTCAGGAAACAGCCCTCTTGGTATTACTCCTTTTTTCCTTCAAAGCAACCAATTCAGCAACACACACACACTGCACACAAAACTAATTTCTGGTCAGGCCCTGTGGGATCTGCTTCAAATCCAGATGGTCCAGCGGTCTGATTGGGACAGACCAACACATGATGCGACTGTAAGATAATATGTGCTCTGTTTCCCCCCACTAAATGCCTGTTTCAGTAATGCAGTTAAACATGATAACCCTGTTCTGACCAGCACTCTGCATCCCTTTGCTCTTACTGTAAGCAGTGTGAGTTCACTGAAATGCAGCAGGCATTGAAGGCAGCAAGCTGGGTCGGAGGTCTCCCACCAAGGGCTACTGTTTATTACTGCTCTGCCTCAGCACACTTACTGAGTAGGTGTGCAGCATCTGGCTGATGCTTGTTGAAGAGGCAAGGTGTCTAAAATCTGTTGCTACACAGAATCCCAAACTGGTTTGGGTTGGAAGGGACCTTAAAGCTCATCCAATTCCAAGCCCCTGCCACAGGCAGGGACCCCTTCCACTAGAGCAGCGTGCTCCAAGCCCCTGTGTTCAACCTGGCCTTGAACACTGCCAGGGATGGGGCAGCCACAGCTTCTATGGGCACCCTGTGCCAGGGCCTCAGCACCCTCACAGGGAAGAACTTGTTCCCTGTATCTAGTCTAAATCTACCCTCTGTCAGTTTAAAGCCATTACCCATTGTCCTATCACTACTTGCTATTATAAAAAGTCTGCTATTTCTCTTATCATAGGTACATTTGGAAGGAGGATCTGTTTGACCTGCTGGCCAGGAAAAGGGTGTCTACACCGGGGGTGTACTCCAAGGCTAAATCTTAGAGTAAGGATGCAAGATCCTCTCCCAGCTGAGGTCTTTCTGGTGAGCTTTTCACAGCTAAATCACAGGGGTTTAGTGCAAACCCAGGTAAATAGGTATTAGTAGTTCAGGACAGCTTGCAAACAAAATATCTTGACTTTCTCAGGAAAAGTAGCCTTCAATACATGCACCAAACCTTGCAACTCATGCAAGATGGCTATAAAGAGTATTTTTGGAGTACTGTGGGCTATCTTTAATAAAACATAAAAGTAGTCTTTAGGCTTCAGTACACAGACAAGTTTTGCCTTCCTCTTTGCTGTGAATTAAAATAAAGATTTGAAAAATATTAATATGCTTTATTATAGCTTACATGCTAAGCAATGATTTTCTTTCAGAAGTGATTCTTCCATATTCCCCAGGCTCTCGAGAACCAGAGAACTCTTTGTCCACAGCAAGTTTTGCACATTGAGTATCTTTTATTAGAGTAACATATCTGCTTGAAAAAATACGGCTTTGAGGCTTAACAGGGTCTGAGATACTCTCAAGTGTACTTCTAGTCTCTCATACAAGACACCATCTCTGCTTTTGGTGTTGTCTTGCCTGTGCCCTTAGACCATGACAGCAACAAGCACTAGTGTGTTTCTGAACACTTCAGAATTATTTTGATCACCTGAAGATGACTAAAGCTTCTATCAACCTGGCCTTGGGTGGTAACTGACTTGTCTGAAATACAAGTCTGTTGGCAGTGTGGAAAATGATAATTGGCTTTGGTGTATATGACTACCCATCCACTGGATTTGTAGCAAAGATAAGCTCTGAGGATTGCTGTCTTTTGCCCATAAGCTCAGCTAAGCTGGGTAACTTCACTCCTTTAATAGCCTTATTCTCTCTTTCGTACAGAAGAAATTCCGTTTTTCAGCAATCAGTTCATAGCTGGCTCTTAGAGTTGCAGAAATTGTGTTGTTTTTAGGCTAGATGACAACCATTCCCCTTCCTGTTTTTCTGCTAGATCAATAAAACAGATGTTATCAAGAGTCACTATCCTTACAGAGTGTTTTCAAAGTAGGTAAAGCACTTGCCTGTATGTAAAGTGCTGCGGGATTTGGAACGTGCCTATAAAGCAGAGTATGTCGTCAGTAATTGTTACTTCCATTTCCACTGGTCATAGCGACCCAGTTGCATCAGTACCGCAGAAAAGTTACTGCTAGTGACCAGCCTGCGTACCTGCAGTGTGGCTTTCCTCTATAGGCTTCCAGCTGTGAAGGATGTGCGGTAAGGGGTGCCTTCTGCTCCCACCTCATCCAGGCTATTTGCTTTATTGAGTTGCCTTGATTGTGGTTTTGTTCTGAGATGCCTGTTAGCTCTGGACTGAGAAGCCGTTGTCTCCACAGCATCATTGTGATTCTGCAGAATGGTAGAGCTGGAGAAGATCTCTTGGTGGTTGGCAGGTCTCATCAGCAGTATGACAGACATTTACTATGGATTTGCATGTAGGATTTGAATATACCCATACATAATGCATAGGTTTCAACTGGTATAGCTAAAGGTGTGATTATATGAAGTGACAGTTGTTCTAAGATTGGATTGCACTAATTTTTTTTTTTTGGTGTGAAATCAATGCATTTAAGTGAATCTGGAATAAGCCTTACTTAAACAACACAAACCAGTTTCATCTCAAACCATTGTTTCACATAGGCTTATAATACAGTCTGAACTGACCAGGTTTAAAATGAATTTAAATCTGTGCATTCTGCTCATTTGGGCAGCACCTGCTCTGTGAGTGGGGGGTCTTTCTCCTGCTGAAGGCAGAAGAACTCTTTCAGACCACTTAGTGGTCTACTTAAATTAATTGCTGGAAAAATATCATGTGGGTTTAGGTACTGTTAAAGCAAGCCATGGACCATATTTGTCCTGCAGACATGAAGTTTGCTGGCTTTCCAGCGTGACCTTGAGTCAGTGTTGGTTCCAGGCTGGCCAGGGACTGCTGTGACTTGGCTGTGATGGTAGAGCAGTCAAACCCAAGTGCTGCTTTTCTGAAAAGAGTTTTCTGTACCAGAAATTTGCCTCCTGTGTTTAGAGTTGACCAAGGGCTGATGCCAGTCTTATAAAGTCATGGTGCAGCAGTGGGGTCCATAATTGGGGTGAAAGTAACCAAAATCACACCTTAACATTTAGTAGGCGTGAAAGAAATGAGAAGTAGACAATCCAAAGATATGGATGATAACTCATTGATTTTCAGCCTGACTTTCTTATTGATCAGCCTCATGAAAAGTTCCTCTGGCCAAATATTGTTTGTGCCTCAGAACTGTCTGCTTGAGCAATGAGTAACACTATTCAGAGGTTATTTACTTCCAAAATACTGTTTTTGTGCCACTGTCACAGGCCAGCCTAGGGAGAGAACAAGGCCCACTGAACAAGCAAGCTGCCTGATCGAGTTCACTGTCATAATACATATGGTTAACTGTTGATAGATCCAGCTCATAAACTAGTGCAATGTATGGATGCAGCTACACAGATGCAACACAGGTGAGGTTTTATAGTAATGATGGGGCATCTGATGCATTCCTCAAAGAAAGAGAGACTGAAGAGTAAATTGCCATGTGTGAGAGGCTTTATATCTAGTCCACCTAGACTCTTGTAATGATCTGTTACGGGCCTGGTCAGCTTAAAAGACCCAAGAAACATAACCGTTTGACCAGTTGATCAAAATGCTTGGTGAGCATGCCCTATGCCCTACTGATGGCAATATTTCCTGTTCTTCCCCACTGTTTTGAGCTGCATTATAGAGATTGCTTAGGATGGATCAGTCTCAGGATGTTAACTGTTAATTTTATTTTTGGCTTTGTCTGTGCGTGGTCTTTCCCAGCCATCTCCCCAGATGCACCTCATGAGACTGGGGCTTCTAATTCTGTGGTTATGACAAAGACTATCGCTTTTGCTTGACTTTCCTCTCTGGGGACAAGACCAAGCACCCCACACTTCCTGTGTGGATGCTGGGACCAGGTGGCATGTCAAAAAATAGCTGTTTTGGTAGAGTAAAGGAAATGTGCAGCAAGGAGAAAATCAAGCTAAAATACGAATGCTAAGTAACAGCAACGCAAGCAGCAGAGAAAAATGATATCATAAGTTAAAAGAGCTTGAAATGAGCAAAACAAGAGAAATTTCCAGCACAAGAGATTCAAGATGCTCCAGGGGGTGAGTCACGAAAGGGTCGGGTGATGACAGCCTTGAGAGACCGAGAAAGAAATGTTGCAGTAAGACTGCACAGCATCTCCTGACTTCTGCACTGCTTACTCAGCAGCAAAGATAGAGCTTTCATCAGCCCTTCTTTTCCTGTGATAAGTAAAAATCAGTTATTACAGAGAGATAGAATGCAAGGAAATATTTAACTCCTGTAAGAAACATGATTTTTTAAAGGACATAAATCATACCTTCTTTGAACTTAAGCCCTCCTTCAGAAGCAGCCTTTAAGATTTGTCTTGGGATTTTAGTCAGCATTCTGAAATGCTGATACTTTAGTCTCTATTTACAAATCTCTGATTTTGGGTTTGTAATCCAGTTTTTAAAACTAACTTAAAGCTGCCGGAGATATTGTTTGTAACTGGCGTCATATAAAAAAATGTCTCAGGGTGGGTTATCTGTGTGGTTTTATTTTGCTGGTTCTCATTGGTGTATCCGGTAAGATCTGTTTATGGTCTGTATGTGCACAACATGTGCATCTTCACTTGTCACTTCTGTAACAGAGCAGAACTTTTATTTGGAAAGTACTCAGGTATTATGTAAGCAAGTGGTTTTAGCCTGGAAATTACTTGTTCCTTTCCGTTTGTTTTCAAAGGTAATTTTACTGCCAATGGTATGCCCTATTTGTGTTGAATATCAGTAAAAACTCTAGTGCCTACCCAGTATTTCACATGTTGAGTATGGCTGTAGTTGAAAGATGATTGAATTTGCCAGATTGCCGGGGTTGCTGCTGCTTTTGGAATCAGTTTCTCCTAGCTCAAGTTCTCTGGAGCAAGCAAGCTTACTGGGACTTTACCTTGGAGTTCACCAGTACTTCCCTTCAGAGACTGCCGCACGTCTTTGGCCTCCTGAAAATGCCCTAACAGCAAAACCTGCAATTATTTACACTACAAAATAATTCTGTGTAGTTTAAGCTATTTATTATTCACCTCTATGTTTGGGAAGAGTAACATAAAGAGTAACAGGCTCACGTGGCAGACCAGCTTGACAGGCTGCCTGGAGAACATGGGAGCCAGAGCTGCAGGAGAGTTTTGAGTGGTCCCCAGGTTATCTGCAGAAGCTATTGCAAGCATCAGGCCTGAGTAATAAATAATTGCCATTTACTGTTCTTTCAGTGATTTGACCCACAGTTACCATTCTCTAGGCATTGCCCAAAAGCCCAAACTACCACTGTTTGTACAGAAAATACTGTTGGTATTTTCTAATGCAAGAAAACCAGCGTTTTCTTGCATTAGATCCAACATGCACTGAAACTGCAGAAATCCTTTGGTTGAGCATATGTCTGCAATTTGAGGCTGAAAAGAAAAAAGGGAAAAGAGGAGAGTGAAGAAAACATCTGATGCTCTCTCCCACTGTGAACAGATTTCTTAGTACTTCTTCCTTGTTCATCTTCAGGCTTTTGGAGGTTTCAGACAGGCTTGGTGTGTGAGTCATACTGCTCTCCAGCAGTATGGTATTAACATGGGGAAATTCAGAACATGGTATATTAGCACTGTAATTGGAAATTTGTGACCCACACCTGACGCTGTAATCCATGTAATGTATTTATTTAGTAGGGGAGAAGGAAATTTGTGTGTTTAAGTCTTTGATTCTGAGGCTCCTTAGAAATGAATGAAAATTTCTTTGGTTTTTGTATTATTTTTTTTTTAAAATAGACCCAATAAAATCTTTGATAAACCAGGTCTTAATGGGCAGGAAGATTGCAGCACCAGGGGATGAATGGTTGAGTGAGGAAAAATTGTAACGTAGTGTTTGAAAAGAAACCGTCTTATACCTGGTGGCCATAGACAAGCATTTGGCAACCAAAGGTAGTGAAATCCTGTGAGGGAAGAGTAGTTAACTGAGCATCTTGGCAGCAGTGGCTGGAAGTCAGAATTTCAGGTGCAGCCACAAGAGCATGATTTTTGGCAGTGCGTTTCTGAGGAGCCTTGCTGTTGGAGGAAAGGTGTGTGGATTCTGTCAGAGGTTTGGAAAGCTCTTGAAAGCAGTTTAGACAGTGTGCTTGTTTCCTGCTTGGCAGCAAAGTGATTCTGGTGCTACCGTAATGTAACACTGATGAAACCAGTACCTTCAGCCTGGAAAGGGGGATGGATTTGCTCAAGAGGTACTCTATTTTGTGGACTTCACTAACCAGTCTGCAGACACCTGAGTGCTGTGCTGAGTTTAGATGAAAATGCTGATGTCTTTCATATTCTTCCCGGTTGTGATGAGCAGACCCTTATGGTGATTTGCTGAGGGAAGGTGAGGCAGATAACCAGCAGGATAGATGAAAGAAGGAAGGATGCTTCGTGACCTGTGCAGGCTAGAGTTAGTCCTCACCATCCTGTTCATGGACAGTGAGGGACAGAAAGGAACTCATTACTCCTTGGGTTGACCCTAGGTATTAAACTGGACCAGGTGAAGTACAAGGCATCCTCTTACACTGAGGTTAAATTACGCTGGATTGACTGGAAGTCCCTGCTTAGGGAACAGCATTTGAATAGGATTTTTTTTCCCTCATCAACAAGAGCAGTACTTCTGTGATGGCAGTGTACCCAATTCCTGTATGTGCCAAGTGATGTTACGATGTGGTCAGTTTGGCATCACAGAATGGTTCATTTTATGTGTATAAATGTATGCTACCTATATATAGTTTTCTGCAGGCTGTAGGTTAAAATTCTTCTTTTACAAGTGCTAAAGTAAGCAAAATGTAAAATTCAGGAAAGCTCTTTAAGTATTTAGAGATTTAATTGCGATCTCTCTCTGTCTTGGTCACACCAAAGCTCTGAATGAAAGCTTCATTTGATACTGATGATGGGAACAACCTTGAAAGTGCAGCTGAGGGCTTTGTGATTGGGTAGGACTTTAAATCATCACCGTGGTCTAAAAATACATCGTTATTCCCCATTAAAACTTGAAGGTGGTCCTTTAGTTTTATGTGTAGAAATAACCAAAGGTAGGTGGATGGATAATTCTTGAACCTAAGATCGACATTTATTGCTTGAGAGAAAACACTGGCCACATGGAAGCAGTGAGCAGTCCCAGAGCAGACAAGAACATTTCACAGGCCACTGCCCAGCAATGAGTGAAACAATGAAATTTCAGTGCAACTAAACACAGCTGCTAATGAAGTGGCTGGGAGGGCTCCCATTGTTTGTGCTGTTCCTATGGCAAGTTGTCATGGATTTGTTTGTGGTATTGCTTCAGTTTTCATCTTTCAGTTTGAGAAGGTAGGGTTGAAGTTACTTCCTCTATTAAGAGCAATCCATTTAAATGATAAAGGGGTATTCCCCTAGTAATATTAAATAATCTGTTTCAATTTGGATTTTAAAATATAAAATAAAATCTAAAATATGAAATAAAATATAATAGTAGTATGTATCTATTATCCTTACAAAAAACACTGCAGTTTATCTGTTATCTGTAAGAAGAAAACCTGCAGTACTTGTGTTTGGCTTCCCCCTCCCTGATTTTTTTCTTCTTAGGCTGCAGGAGGCATGGCAAGTCATCTTTTTGCATTTGGGTGGTGATTTTTGGCAGTTGCGGAGCTGTTCCCTGGCAGTTTTGTTCATTATGCAATTAACAACCATCAAAAATCTATATTGCAAGCAGCAGGTGTTATATTAAGTATATGCAACTAATAATAAGAGTCATCTTCAGGCTGATAATAGATCAGAAGCAGAACAGAAACTTACTCGGAGCGATGAGGTTTTCCGCCAGTCACAGCACAAAGTGTTTAATCAAAAGTGCAGATCTACCACTGCCTGTTTTGATTCTGTTTCCCAGTACTGGTTCGTTTCTGTTAGTGATTTATTTTCCTTATGAGTAGAAAGCAACCTTCTGTTTGTCTTCGGAAGCAGCTTCTCTCCATCACCGGTGTTTTGGGTAGGGTTTTTCTAAAGATAAAAAGGCATCTTCTTAATCAGGCAGCTGAACTGTTCTGCTTTTCTGGTTTCTACATGTGTTAAGTCCCAAAATGCGTTCTTTGCTACCAGACAGAATACCGCATTGAGTATGTTTTCAAGTGACTGCAGCATGACTGGAACAATTTTGGAGTTGCTGGAATCAGTGGAAAAGGCAGCTTTGGTGGGCTTGCGTTTCCTTTTTATTTCCTTTCGAATTACTTGATGAAAAAATGATGTATTTCAATTATTTTGGGAAGGTTGTTGGTGCTGAAATATTCATTTTAGTCATTAAATATTTAAAATTGTGATGGCTGTTTGGAGTTTAATCTGTTCTTTCTAACCTGCACCAGCATATAACTCGTTCATTAGAAGAACAGACGACAAGATGAAATGTTATTTCAGCCCTGTTATTCACTGACAGTGTCAGGAATGAGGTATTTTGGGCTTGCATAAGTTCTTAATTAAATCAGCTGAAAGGCAGGAGAGAAAGAGCCTGCACAATCTAATAAAGGTGTATAACTGGAAAAAATACATTCAACTAGAGCAGAAAAGGAACCCCCAAACCAAAACTGTATCGGTTTACAACTGCACTCCACTTACACATAAATGCAGTGAGTAAGCTAAAAAGGACAATTTAATAGGAGTGTGGGGTTTTTGCTATTCCTCTGTGCTTTTATCAGTGCCATCCCAGTTATAGAAATGAAATGGTGGCTTTATGAAGATGGGAACCATACTGATGGCACTCCTTAGGATGTGAAGTGCTGTGTATGGACATTTGTATTTGGAGACAGAGCATCCTATTTTATGTAACTGCTCCTAGAGAAATCTGACAAGGATGTGTTTGTTCCAAAATAATTTCCTGGTCAAATGGATATATGGGTGCTTATCTTTGTGCTCTGATTTATTAAAATAGGTAAAGTTGTAATGTGAAAGCTAGGTATTTGTAAGAGGCATTGGGCAGGGGTTGGGTGTCCAGGAGTCCTCAGCTGGGTTTGACCTAACTATATCGTTGTATAATAACAAGAGAGGCTCCAAGCTGTGTATTGCTAAGCCTTAGCAAACCACCTCCAAAAACATAGCCATGAGTCTTGCCTGGTCACATGTGAACAGTTTGCAGCCATCTGGCAACAGCCTGAGAAAGCTGCAGATTCACCTTTTCCAGTGCAAGCCACCTGCCTGGAGTGATGTAAAGGAGGATTTTGCTCAGCTTCTTCTGCTCGAGTGGCCTCCATCCTTACCATTGCACCAGTGTAGGGAGTTGTGCTCCTGAGGTGAAGGAGAGGATCCTGTGTGGGTGCTCTCGGTTTGGGAGGAGGAGGCTTAACTTTTACCAGGAGGCAATGGGGTGTGTTTATAGCTCAGGGTAGGTGTTAGCTGGCAGTGGCTGGATGGCACGTGGGAGAAGTAAAGGGGAAAGGCAAACTGCAGATCTTTCGCATGGCAGTTGTTTTTAGGTAGGCAGTGTGTATGTAAGCTAGCAAGTGAATAAAGCTGTCCTGCTCCTCCTGTCCAGAGCAAACCGGCTGGTTTGTGGGACTGCAGAGGTGGTAAAAAATTCATTGGGATTTCCAGTGAAAGAGGAGACTTAAAACATTTGTTAATGGTGGGATTTTTTTATTTGTCCTGGCTATGGACTTCCCTGCGCTAAGGTTTGAAAACCACATACACCATGAAGCATACCCTGAGGTTTAGCTAGCCTGCAGGATCCAAACAGTTTGTCTCTCTGCTTATCTCCGTTTCAGAGAAACGGTCGAGAGGGGTTCTTGATTTTGCTGACTCAGATGTTCCAGTGTCTCTGGACCTTGGCCACAGCCACACAGACCTGTGCCTGGGAACAAGGTGCAGGCAGTGCTGCCTGGGCTGTGTCTGTGCACTGGGGATGCTGGCTGTGCGCAGCTTTTGGGAGGCGGGTGCAAGCTGAGCCCCAGGGCAGCTCTCAGAGCAATGAGAAGAAGCACTGGCCTCCAGAGATGGACAGGCATCCCTGGGTTTTTGTGTATGACTGGGATCCCCTCAGAAGGGGACAAACCCAGTGCTTCTAAAATGGGATATTTTTAATGAAGGAACTCTAGATATAATTAATGCAAACATGTTTTCATGGTATGTATGCCACTTTCTGCTCTTTACTAATATCTAACAAATTTACTAACGACCTCCAAATAACCACTGAATGCCAGTCTCATGTCTGTCATTTTTTTTTTTTTCAGATTAGTATTTTAAGACAAACCAGTGAAGATGACACCAAAACACGAAAAACAAGTAAGTCATGTAGAAGCTTTAATAACAAGGATTCTAGATTGGTGGTGGGGGATTGAATTTCATTAAGGGTCACACGGACCAGGAAAGATTGGTTGTATTCTTTGTGCCTTTAATTGCAAGGGTGCAGAATGCTCTGGAGTGACAGCTCCTTCTGTTAAAAGTTGATGGAAGAATCAAATATTCACTGGATCAGAGATAAGGCAAGTAAGTCACTCTGCTTAAGAGACTCACGTACTGAGACAGGGGAGAAGAAGTTGGATTTCACTATTCTCTCCATCAGTCTTGTAGGACATAATGTTTGGAGCTGGGTCTGAACTCTGATTACCAGATGCATGGACCACAAGAATCACACTTGCACATTCGCTTTTGCTCAGTCCCAATGAGCATTAAAAGTTGCAACAAATTATTGTGTCCCAGTCATACCAGACTCGGTACTCAGAGTATGTGAAGATGCCAACATTCCCAGCACGAAAAGCCCCATGTTCTTTGTGGTTGATCCTTTTGGTAATAGGCAGCCTGATGAGAAGCTCTGTTTTTCTCAGAAGCTTTGTGGAAAATGACTCCTTGGGGGTTATTGACTAATCATATGTGTAACCGTGGCATCATGGAGCATGAGGTTATCGCCTGATATGGTCCTGCACAGGGATTTGAATTAACATGCAGCTGGAATGATTGATGCAAATAATCATCCAGTGTGAGATTATTTTTGCCCTCCTCTTTGTGGTAGATTCTCTCCTGCCCCCCTTCCCCCTCCCCCCCCCCATTAAAAATAGATGTTTCCATGTCAGATTTCCTGTTTTCCTAATAGGAAAATGTTAAAAAGAGACTTCTCAGAAACACAGGCTTTATGGTTAAATTCTATGTATTATAGCTTCTGGCTTATTCTTGTCTCTGAGCAATCCTTTGCATTGTGCCAACCCCAACTATTCTATGATTCTATTTCCAAGAGGAGAAGGAGGTGCTGAGGAAAAGATAAAGACTTCTTCTTGTGTTTGCTTAAGCTGCTTTTATGGTGTATTCTTGGAACGGTAGAATGGCTTGGGTTGGAAGGGACCTTAAAGATCATCTGTTTCCTACACCCCTGCTATGGACAGGGACACCTTCCACTAGAGCAGGTTGCGCCAAGCCCTGTCCAACCTGGCCTTGAACACTGCCAGGGATGGGGCAGCCACAGCTTCTCTGGGCATCATCATAGTAAAGATTGTTTTCATAATATCTCCCCTCTTTCAGTTTAAAGCCATTCCCCGTTGTCCTGTCCCTACAGGCTCTTGTGAAAAGTTCCTCTCCAGATTTCTTGTAGGCCCCTTTTAGGCATTGAAAGTTTGCTCTAAGGTCCCCCAAAGCTGTCCCTTCTCCAGGCTAAACAAGCCCAGGTCTCTCAGCCTGTCTTCCTTTTGAGGCAAATCCAAATGGGAATATTTCAGTTTTCAGTGCTTGCCTCTACATGATCTCAGTGCTGCCCTTTTCCTCTGCTGTCAGCACTCATGTTCTTTGCACAGCTCTGTAGCCATAAGGGAGTAGGTGTAAACCAGGCTTGAGGGTCACTTTGGCTGTTTTGTCATTTATGCACGACCCAGCTACTTGGACTGCTCCAAGCCTTTAGGACAGGGTATGAAAATGCCACAAGTGCCATGTCTGAACTGGCTGGTTTAGCCAGGTATTAAAAGGCACATCCAGCCAGAGAAGCTGCTCTGCTGATTCATGCTTGTTAAGTAGTTACAGCTACTTTTTGTAGAAGTTACAACTGCTTTTGGGGCAGATTTGAAGTTTTTCATGAGAGCATTTGGGCCAGTGTGGCTGCTGGGATTCATATCAGAGCTATTGCACAAGAAGTTTGGATAGGAAGTATTTTGCTTATGGACATGTTTTGCTTATCTTCCAGTTTCCAGGAAGAAGGAATAAATGGAGATAACACTTTTCTCAGTAGATCTGTGTTGAACCTGTGTTGTGTCCAGTGCAACAGGCCTCTACTACCAAGCTTGGACATTTTGAACTGTCAACAGTATGTTCTGGTTTTGAGAGAATGGTTTGGTTAATCATTATAGAACATTTATCATTCTTGAATGCATGACAGGCATGCAGGTATTGTGCCCCTCAGAAAACAAAACAAAACCACCTCCAAACCCCCAAATCCCCAGAATGGGAAGTATAAGCAATGTGGCAAAATAGCTAGATCTGTAATTCTGGAAAAACCATACAGATCTGGGTGGGGGAAGATGACCCCTTGAAAAGGACTGCAGCTGGTGAAATAATAAGTCCCTGGAACCTTGGCTCTCTTCAGGCTTTGTTTCCCAACTTGTACAGCTATGCTGCAGTGCGGTCTTGTAACAAAAAGTTAAGTTAGTCTTCATGTGGAGTGTGGGAGAAAGAGGTCAGTCTCACATCCTCTAGGTGAATGATGCATTACTTGAAGATAAACATGCCTATTGAGAGTATCCTAGTTTTTATAGCAAGATGGGGAGAAAGTCACTTATTACCCAAAAATGCTGTAATCTGGTGACAGTGACCAGTGAACTCAGGATGGACTGCGCATAAACAACAACCTCGCTCTGTTTGGACCCTAATGTAGCTTATATGTAATATTGGCCTTTACAAGCTTATTTTTATAGGGATGGAGAGGCATAAGCACCTTTTCTGGCAGTGTATCTGCATCTATACTGAGCAGTTGGAGCTGCTTTGATTAAATCAGTACTGTTTTCCCAGTGGGGTCTTGTATCCTGGAGAAGTCTTTAAAAGGTTAAAAGAAGATGCGTAGTCTATGTATGCAATGCCAGAGTTTCAGAGCAGAGAAACTGTAATGGGAATTTGGATTAATGCTTCCTGGATTCGAGATGTTTATTAGAGGAAGTAACCATAGGTCTTGAGAAAGGCTGTACATTTTCGGGTTTGTTTTCTAATTGCTTAATGTTTATCTTGCTTCATTCTGAACTCAGTGTCAGCGTTCTTTGGCAAATAAAGGAGGTGGGAGGGAGAGAACTACCCAGTCTGCTTCTGAAATCCTGGTGTTTCAAACTGGAGCTGACAATGATTGTGCATGAGGAATGCAGTTTGCTGAGGTGCTCTGCTGTACCATGAATTGTTTTGGCTCAATGATACGCTGCCTGGACATCTGCCTGTGTGTACAGCAGCTGCCTTTTCCTCTATAGGTAGAGACTGAAGGGTGCTTGGCTTCCTCAGTATTGAAACTGGTGACCATTTAACTGGAAATTAAAAGTGTAGAGTTTTTTGTGTGTATCATCTGGTCTGGAATGATTGGCAAGGTAACCGGTAGCTGACACACAGCACATCCAATAGCAACTTTTAACCATAATACTTTGGTATAAGAGAGGTTGAAAGAAGCGTTTTACTTCTAAGATTATTTTGATTCTGTGCAAAGGAGAGGGTTATAGGAGATTACTTGGAAATGAAGTGATTTGGGGAGCCTGAACAAAAGGAAATGCAGTGAGGAGTCAGTATGGCAGTAGATAAAAGGAAGGGGACTGAGGTTAGGTACAACCTGCAAATTAGGCTACCTGCAGATGTGACTTCTGGGCTGCAGTAGTTGCAGGGGAGAGCAGTGCCCCATTTGAAGCTTCCTGGCATAATTCCTCTTCTTCCACTTGCAGGACATGCATTTAGTGTGCAGGAAAGGAAAGAAAGTATGTTTGGAAGTGGATGCAGCTCTGGTGAAGAGTGGGACACGGGGAAGTAGGAGTCTGGGGAAGATAAAAACTTGGGAGAATGTGAGACTACAGACATGAAAAGATGTTATGGTGGGTCTGAAAGTATGTCATGCCTATATATGTGCACTAAATATGATAGACAGAAAGGCAAGCAGAAAAAACAACAACCAACAAATGGCTTCTTCTGTGTTCAGCATATTGCTCAGGATCTGCTCAGGAGGGGGAATAACTTCCTTATGGTTCCCACTAGCACTTTTGTAAAAGTAAAGGCATGATCCTTAGCTGGTAGACGTGGTTAGAGCTCTGGTCATTTGTTCCTCTTGTGCCACGTTGGCATGGGGTTAAAAAGTGCCAGAGGAGAATCAGGCCTCTAGCACTTTTCATTAAGGAAAAAAGCAGCAGAGGTGATGGGAGCCGTTCAGATGGGCTTTCTTTGGTGGTATGCTCATGACACACACCAAGAAGGTATCCAGCAATAATGCAGAAAACACCCCTGCAGCTAGGAGCTGGGCTAAGTGAGATAAAACCATGAGCTGTATCCAGCCATCGGGCCACAGGCTCCCCATCCCTGCAGCAGTTCCCCCTGGAAACCAGATCTATGGATTATTTAATCCAGGATGTGAACCCATCTCTGCCATGCACAGAATGCAGTGACCACTCAGGAAAAAATACATCTTTTCCTTTCAAGGTTGTTGTTGTTCTCCTGTCAGTCCATGGAAGGTTGCTGCTGGTTGCACACTGAAGTGTGTGGTGGGGGAGAAGGTTTGGCTGAGGAATGAAAGGTTGATTTGGCATCCTCAGTTTGGACATGGAGAGGCACGTTTTCAGAGCCTTCTAGTTCAAGATTTCTTGATTTATGCACAGATGTACTAAAAAAGCATGTTATTTACCAGGGACACTGTCTTTCCTCCCACAGTCGATTCCTGTACCTGAGGATCTTGTGCAGTGCCTTTCTCTTAATGATACCCTTTTCTTTAGCTGAGTCATTATGTGGTTGGCTTAGTTCTTTGAGTGAATAGCCTGTTTATGCAACTGGAGAATAGCAGTCTGTTCAGTAAACAGCAGGTAGTTAGGCATACTTTCAACCTTTGTATTTTAAAGAAACCTTTTCTGTCTTAGTATAAACATACAGATTTAGTAGGCTTTTTGGTTTTGTTTCTTAATACAAGTTTTCACATGGCTGTTAGCCGAGGAGTCTCAGAACCATTTAATTCTTCAGCCTTTTCTAATTCCTTTTAGTGGTGCTTGGTTACATTACAGTAATGCCCACAGGTCTATCTCACTCCTTCGGGATCCCTCTAACTTACGGTGTAGATGTAGGAATTACAAGGAAATGGACTAGATATGACAACCTCTACAACAAATACTCTATATCTGTGACCTCCCAAAATAAGAAGTTCTGGTTTGCAGTGCAGCTGTGTTGCTTTCTTGAGCAGGTTGATGGACAGACTGGGAGAGAAGTGTCCAGGTCCTGCACCCTTGGTTCTACTCCATGGCTTAAGTTCCTGGTGTATCAGGAAGTATATACAGCAGAGGGGAAGGATTCATCCCCTTCCACACAACATCGGGCTTGAGATCTTGATTCCGTGCGTGAAATCTGTGTCTGGGGAAGTTAGTAGTGGTACATTCTTTTCCACTGGGCTGGGGCAAGTCATTTGGGGTGTAGAAAAAGGCACTTCTTCAGCTCCTCGTGGAGATGCTGAGCACTTACCTTGTATTCCTGAGAGCAATGGGTATAAATAATTGATAAAAAAAATAAAGTGCCAAAATAAAAAAAAAAAAATAGGAGCTAATAAAATGTTATATATGTTGGGTACATGGGCAGATTGTAACACATTTTTTGTGAACACTGATTGCAAGGGTGGGAAAATCCTAAAATACCTGCCTGGTTCTTTCATACACGTGTGACTTTGAACGTTAGGTGTTTGGTTTGTAGCTGCTGAGACCACCAGATCTCTCTCATGCATGAAACATGTCTGACTGTTCACAGTATTACTTAATCTGAAATATTTCTCTTAAAACAGAAATTTGGCAAAGAATTTCCCAGTCATGTGGTGTAGCTCAGATGATTCATTGCTTTTTGCTTCTCCTTTTATAGGGTTGCAAGATTCAATAAAGCAGCAGTTCAGCTTTTAATCTGAGCACAGCAGTTTGTGGAAGAGCAGAGCAATCAAGAGAGTCTTTGAGGCTGCCTTTGTCTTCAGAAATTAATTGCTTGATTTTTATTATGCACTTGCAGGAATTTGTAACTGTCTTGGTGCGAGACCCCAGGACGCACAAAGAAGACTCGTGGCATTCTTACGTAGACTATGAGATATTTATTCATGTAAGTATAAAAATGTCAGCACAGATTCCTTGGGCTCTTATTGCTGCTTCTGCCCGAGCCAGGGTTCTCTTTGGAGTATTAATGGAATATCTTTATACCACTTCTGGGAGGCTAGAGGATATTATTGTCCTTTTAACAACCAAGACACAGTGGAACAGGTAGGGTGAGTTGGCCAAAGGCCGTGCAGCAAGTCTGGCAGAGCTGGGAGTTGAACCTGCTATTGTGTTCACATGTGCACTCTGCAATGCCTTGCAACAGAGACTATTCTTAGCTTGTTGTTTAGATATTCATGGGAGAAAGACTTTATTTTCAAGTAATTATCTGGTTATTTGTACTTTAAATTATCCTCAGTTCTTTTTGCCGAGTTAGTTGGTTGCTGCAATGGGGTTGTTTTCAGTGTGTCTTCATATTCATGTTATGCTAGTTTAAAGGTGCTTGGATATGTCAAGTAACTACATTTGGGTTTATCCTTGTAGCCCACCATTTGTTAATGGGAATGCACTTGGAATTATGGTTCTTGTGTGTTTTAAATCTATCCTCTATACAGTGTTGTTTTGTTGATTATTCTTTGGTGAATCATGTGTGGAAGGAGTTATCCTCATTTTCTAAATCTAGACCCAGAGATTTTAAATGCAATGTAAAAAAAAAAGAGAAGAAAAAATAAAATTACGAAGTGTATCTCCTATCAGGTGAGGATTTGAGAGCACTGAGTTACGTGGTTAATGCTTGGCACAACACCAACAGCGTTTCTTTCCCGTGTGGGAGAGTTCAACATTAAGCATAATGACAGCAAGCAGAGAAATGGTGGCTTATTTGATGTGCATCTTACTTTTCTCCTGTGTGGCAGAAATCTGAAGTCTTGCAGTGTGGTTTAGTACTGGTTCCAAAGCAGCTTGACTTCTGGTAAATAGGAATTCTCTAGATTTGGTGGGGTGGGTGCAGTGTTACTATTTCAGAGGTATTCGTGCCTCTTATTAGAAGCATATTATGGCTTTCTCAGGGTCTGCTAAGCTACAGTGGTGTCATTTAGACTCAGTGTGTTGTGGTTTAACCCCATCCAGCACCTAAGCACCACACAGCTGCTCTCTCACTCCCCTTGCCCCAGCAGGAGGGGGGAGGAGAATTAGGAGGGTGAGAAGACTTGTGAGTTGAGAATAAGAACAGTTTAACAATTGAAATAATAATAAAAATGTGAAAAGGAAAATAACACAGAGAAATAAGACCAAAAAGAGAGACAAGTGTGCAAATGAAAGCAATTGCTTACTATCACCTGACCGATGCCCAGCTGGTCCTTAAGCATTGGCCCACCAGCCAGCCTTCCCTACAGTTTACTGCTGAGCATGATGTCATATGGTATGGAATATCCCTTTGGTCCCAGCTGTGTCTCCTCCCAGCTTCTTGTGCACCCCCAGCCTACTCTCTGGTGGGGTGGAGTGAGAAGCAGAAAAGTCCTTGATCCTATGTGAGCACTGCTCAGCAATAGCTAAATCATCCCTGTCTTATCAAACACTGTCTCCTGCACAAATCCAAACCATAGACTCATCCTAGCTACTATGAAGAAAATTAACTCTACCCCAGCCAAAACCAGCAGTGTTACATGATTCAGCACCGAGCATCTCTGAGGCTGAAAAACATCCACTCAGCTTCCTACCAGCACAATGCCAAGTGCTTTCAGAGACAAGGCTCTAGGTTAGTCCTGCCATCTCCAGGCTTCTCCATGCATTCAAGATCTTGGGTCTGCCAGATCTTAGGCCAGCTGGGTTGCCCTTCTGCCCAGTTCTTATAACATGTGGCTTGTTAAACTGTGAAATATCCCAGATACTCATCTGTACCAGAAAGCTGGCATCTCTGGGCCCTCTCTAGTCTGCATCATGTGGCTGTCTAGGAGTTGTGGCCTCTGCGAGGTGATTGAGGGTGTGGGTTGGACTGCAGGCAGATTTATAATGGAGTCCTGTCTGGCAGGTGAGGTTTCATCTAAATGTACACTCCACAGGACAATTTGGCAAAAGCATTTAATTTCCGTGAATTGTTTCTCTTTTGATGAATTAGCTTTTTTTTTTTTTCCCCCTAGTGGATTAATAGTGATCTGCGGGAAAAAATCCAAGTGCTCCTACTTGCAGAGAGCAGTCACGTTGGTTTCTTTGATTTAAGTAGATTGCACACTGGAAGAACTCTGTGTAGCTAACTGTTTGCAGGATTATAATTAGAATAGACAGGTCGTATTTCCTGTTATTGCAAGTTGTACCATAACCCAGATCTCTTGCTTTTGAAAAGAAAGCAAGCAATGAAATATATTTTCCTGAGAAGCAGTAGAAACTGTCACTGGTCCTGCCCAAGGTAAAGCACAGTCCTTAACCTAAACTGAATTAATGTCAAGCTGTCCATTGGTATCTCGGGGATTAGCATCTCGGGTGTGTTTTTAATGCCATGCCTGCACTTTAGCTTAAGCTGATTTACAAGTTAAAAAGGTTTTTGATTTCCCAACAGACAAACAGTATGTGCTTCACGAGGAAAACATCCTGCGTCAGACGGCGCTTCCGAGAGTTTGTTTGGCTTCGGCAGAGGCTTCAGAGCAACTTCTAAACTATTACAGATCAGAATGTTCCAGTGTGCAGCAGATAGTTCTTCCACTGTCTACTGAAATGTTCTTACCTTACTTCCCAACTCTGGCTCAAGACAGCAACAAGATCCAGATGGAATATGAAATATAACAAGAACTACTACAGAATCATATAATTATTTGGGTTGAAAAAGGGCTTGAAGATCATCAAGTCTAACCATTAATCTAGTACCTCCAAGTCCAAAACTAAATCACATCCCTAAGTGCCACAGCTACAGATCTTTTAAATACCTCCAGGGATGGTGACTCAACCACTTTTCTGGGGCAGCCTGTTCCAATGTTTGACAACATTTTCAGTGAAGAAATTTTTCCAGTAGCTGATACAAACCTTCCCTGGTGCGACTTAAGGTTATTTGCTCTCATCCTAGAATCAGAATTGTTTGGGTTGGAAGAGACATTAAAGATCATCTAGTTCCAAGCCCCATGCCATAGGCAGGAACCAGG
>JBCJKH010056980.1:10105-28556 GCA_039877255.1 Loriculus beryllinus | reverse complement strand
CGGTTGTATTCTCTTCCCTTGTTATTTCCCTTATCATTATTATTATTGGTGGTAGCAGCAGTGATTTGTGTTATACCCTAGTTACTGGACTGCTCTTATCTCAACCCGTGGGAGTTACATTCTTTCGATTCTCCTCCCTATCCCTCTGGGAGCAGGGGAAGGAAGAAGGGGGAGTGAACGAACGGCTGCGTGGTTCTGGTTTGCCAGCTGGGCTTAAACCACAACAGGGGAATCTCTGTAATGATATCCAAAGATGTAGTATCCAGCTGATATGCATAGCTAGACTTTCTACTTTTTGCTACTCTTATGCAGAGAACCACTGCCTTCTTGACAGTTCTGAGTTGCATGAATCCTCTTCCACAAGTTAGCTTCAGCTGGGTTCACAAAAGAGGCTAAACCCTCATTCAGAATTGCTTATAAAAAGGGAATGGTTCTGGATAATGAGTCTGAGCATCAGGGAGATAACAAAGATGTGTTGTAGCTCCTGATCTGGCGAAGAGGTACTTACATAAGTGAGCTTCATAGGGAAATAATGACAGCTCAAATTAATCACAGACAGTATACCAATACCATAGTAAGAAATGTCTGCTGATAATAAACATATCATATTCTGCTGTGATGATGAATGGTCAGTCATGCTGGTTGGATGCCCTGCACTGGAGCTCAGTCTGGTGCCACACTGCCTAAATCTGCTGGCTCCTGACTTCAACCCTCTGTTTATTCAGATATAGTCGAAGCAGTGTTGCTGTACAGTCAAGCACAGGCCTCTCATCTTCTGAATCCACAGTGTGGGGAGTCCAGAAAAGGTCTCTGCTTGGTTTGAAAATCCCATTGCTTTGAGGGCAGAAGGAGAGCAGAATTTCCCTAGCAAAAAATTTAGAGTCAGGTTCCAGGTCCACAGCAAAAACAGAACATTGGGAGAGCAGTGGGGGAGTGAGGAGAAAAGTAACACCCTCTGAAACCCTGTCACACATAAACCTACAAGTTCTGCAATACCCAGTGGTGGTGTATTTATTTTCAGTTTCAGTATTGTCATATCCCGTTAGGATTGATCCACATTAAATCTAGTTACTCAGAAGAAGGATTTGCATCTATTTTCTGTATTGTAGATAAAAGCTATTACCTACAAATCACAGAGCACAAGAAGAATGGCACAGACTGCATCACCCTGGTGATCTCTTAATTAATCACAGAGGTAGGTCCTTGGCTGTGAACCTTGAGGGGAATGGAGATCTCCCACTCCTGGAAAAACAGTGCTGACTCTATACCCTTCCTGGCAATATTTTTCCTTGGCTAGCTAATGCTGTTCTTTGCTCTGTTTGCAGTGGGCCAGGCACTAAATGGCAGGGTATTTATAAAGTGTATGCTACAAATTACACCCTAAATCCTCTTAAGAAAATAATTCCCATGTCCTGGTTCTCAATTTTGAACATGAGATAACTACTTCCACGTACTTTGCATGGATGTTGAAGAAATGCATTTAGATGTAAGGAATACCCAGATACTGAAGAAATGCAGAAAAGCATATAGAGGCTAATTCCAACTTTGGAAGAGGGTATAGAATGTGGTAAATGATGCCTGGTGAGCTGTATGCTGAGAAACAAGAAGAAAGCAAGTATTAAATACCTGCTAGATGCATGAGAATCTTGGACTGAATAAGAGGGAGGTTAAAAAACCCCAGTATATCATAAAAGTGAGTCATAATTTATAGTCCTACAGTGAAATAATTAATGTTGTACAGGGTTTTCCTAAATGTCAAATGATTGCTTTTTTAAATCCTAAATTTTGTTCTGGTATATACATATATGTGTTTTTCTTTGAAAATGAAGTCATGTATTTCCCTAGGGAGTTTTTCCTCACCTTGTCCTAATGAAAGCTTTCTTACATAAAAGTTAATCTGAAGGGTGTCCTGTTGAACTAATGGGCTGATTTCTTTCATTCTCTCTTATTCTCTGTATGACAGCTTTCTCTAGGGCAGACTTGCACAGACAGGTCTCTGCTTGAGCTGTGCTCACCTGGATCACCAGACTCCTGTCCCCTACCCGTGATACCAGCCCATAATTTGTCAGATGTGCACCATCACTTCCAATGCAGGAGTGTGCAGAACCCAGCTGTCTCAGATGGCTGCATGCTCTCCTCTCTGCATGTGTGCACCTAGCAGCTGGTTGGAGCAGATCAGAGAGGCTTCTGCCAGGTGTAGGTGTTTGTCATTTACCCACAGACACAGAGAAGGCTGAAGTGTTAAAAACACACGTCTGCTCATCTGCATATGCAGTGCCTACCCTTCTTAGAGCTTAGATGGATGTCCAGCTATATCACACTCACACAGCTAAATCCAATTAGCTCTCCATTCCTGCTGCCTGCTGAAGGCACCACATACATAAATATATGGATGTATGTCTATACTTATCTCTTCCCAAGCTACTGGTACTTGCTCACCTTCTTTTTTTGCTGTCAACATACTATATTTGATTTTCAGGTTGGCATTTGTCTAAACTTAGATTTGACCTCAGGTTGCATAGCTCACAGCAAGCAAGTAGGTGTTTTCTGCTAATTAGCTCTCTTCCTGCTCCCTGAAGGTCTCTCACTTCCGTTGTTCACCCCTGTGACCCACATCCCAGCAGAAGGAACCAGCGCGTACAGTGAACAGCCTTGCAAAGCTCATTGACTTTCTCCAGTCTGGGAAGACTTCATAATGCAGAGCAAGGGCAGGTCTTAGCTTCTCTCTACAGTTATATTATCTACCCAAATTCTCTTGCACTGAAAACTTCATCATTTTGCATCAGCATACCCAGGCTTTGTCCTTTGTCAACTTTAATTAACATTTTGAAGAGCTCAGTGTGGTTTCCTTTTGAGGTTATCATGCTGATGTAGGAGGCCTTAAGAGATGACTCCTGCTGCTACAGGCAGCTCTAGGAACAGTTCTGGCTAAGTGCCCTGGGAATCTGATGGAAAAAAGGAGCTCTTTTAGAGCAAAAGATGAAGAAGGGAAGAATAATTTTATATGTCCTTCCTGCATGCACGTTGACCTTCTGTTTGCCACTGAAAAGCAGAAGCTTGGAAACATGTAATTATCTTGCTTTGTGTGAATTTCATTTTCAAGCCTGACAGTGAACAGAAAACCAGAGGTAATCTGCTATCTGTAGCAGATACATCAAAGCAGCTTTTCCTTTGCTTGAAACATACTGGAACAAAGCTTCCAGAAGCAACATCAAGGTATGAACTCCATATACCATAATCAGTGTACTGTCAGATGCCAACCCCACCTGTCCTAGAGGAATTAATAAATAAGCATAAATTAACCTGGCCAAGAAAAAAACAAGAGTGAGAGGAGTTGTAGTTTGTGAAGTGTCCCACACTGGCTTTAAAATCTTTTCATGTCACTAAGCCCAGACCTATGCTTTATATTAAGCCTTTCAAACCATTTATATTTGGGTTAGTTGCAGACCCTGATATAGTAGCCAGAGCATGATGGCCATGAGATTTCTGTATTTGGCAAAAGTAGCTCATCTTCCTCGTGTGGTGAGGTCTATTGTTTGTAAAAATGCTTAGTTTACTAAGCTGTTTCCTATGTGCTTATGTGGAACTGGGAAAAAATAGGCATCTCAGTTTTAGATTTACAGAAGACACAGAGAAATTATGCTTCAAAATTGAAAGAAAAATGGTGGTCAAACACACAGCTCCCTCCCCCACATACTAGACCAGCCTTATGTAGCACAACATGATGTTATTACATGGTTATCTGGCTTTTTGGCACTGAAAGTGTTGTGTTTAGAGCATGGCGATGGGGAACTCTTTTTCGTACCTTATCCAGTGTGCCACTCTGTCACTACTGAAATCTGAGAAGGCCAAGAGTAGCAATGACTTCAACAAAATCAGTGTATAGAAGTCAGTCAGAATCAACACAAATAAAGACTTCATCTTCATCATATCTAAAACTATGTTACAGCATTAAAAGTTGGATTAACTACAGGGAATATGAGTAGATAGATAGCCACATGTATAATTTTATTTTTAAAGCTTAGGTAACTTCATGAAATAATGCCTTGTCTTGTTAGTACTATCCAGTTATTCTAATTTCAGAAGTTTTCTCTTGCTCTCTTTATTCAGGCATATAGTCTTTCAAGGCTTCATCAGAAGACAAATATTTTTGGTTGTGAGACAGAGCCAAAATTACTTCTATGATCTTTTAGGAGAGTGGCAAGTAGCATTCTTTAAGATCAACTGAGTTGATCAACTCAGTAAGGGGTAAAGTTTTTCCTCACACTTTCTTCATGAAGTAACAAAGTTAATGCAGCTTTAGAGAGGCGTATCTAATGATCTTTAACAACAAGTGGCAAAACTCACCCAGTTTAACCGATTTTGGCTGTAAATGAGGGTCCCTCAGGAGAACCAGCTACAGAATGGCTTACTTCTTTTAATAATAGCAACCTCTGTTTCTATGGAAACAGCACATCATGTTTGCTGCTTGCAAGACGTGTGTTTAGCCCCTTTTAAAATAAACTGTGTTCTCTTTACATTGTTTTTAAGACTGAAAGGATCACTCTGCTTCCAACACACCAAATTGTTCATGCTTTTCCCTTCCATCTAAATAAAAAATGCATTGGATGTACAGCTTGTAATTGTTAATTATTGTGAGAAGTCATGGCCTTTTTGTAGTTTGCTGTTTTTAAGAACAATGGGTAGCTCACTGCTTTATGGCAGGGCATTCAAAATTTTGGAATTGCGGCAAAAAAAACCCAAATGCTATCCTCTTAGAAATGGTAACTGTTTGGCTTCATTAAACACATGCTCCCCTGCATGCAAAATTTTCAACATGTCAGAATTTGGTGATTTGCACCACTGCACTTTGAAAGTGCTTGCTCTTCATATTGCTAGATATTGGAAGATAATGAAAGACCATCCGCTAAATATCTGAAAAGATATATGTGTGCATGTACTTACCTGTAATTGTACTGGTCCTTCAGTTTTTCAGCTTGAATGACTACTGAAATTAATGGGGTTTTCCTCCCAGACTGCTGATATGAAGCAGCACTGGGTAATAAATAAAATAAGATGTTAAAAACTCGTCTATGTCATTGATGGATGCTTAGATCATACTGAGACAATTTCATAATCTGATGAGTTTACAATGGAAGCTGTTTTTATAGCTTTTCATATCTTGAGCGGTGAAGATGGACCGGTTGGTTTCAAGCTGTGATGGAATGAAGATTTACAGAGCTTGGACAGTGAAAAGGATGGCATTTTAGGGTTGTCAGAGTAACAGGCCCTGGGAATCTGCACTGTTTACATTTAAAGGGAGAAGTCAGCTGGAGGCAGACATCTGAGGCATGTTGGATTGATTTGCAGCTTAAAAGCAGATTACGTTTGGGGAGAGAAGAATGGAATTCTGGTTCGCATCTGTTTCATATAACGTAACAAAAAGAGGCTTTCTTGAAAAAATGGTATTAATGCAGCCCCGGTTTAGCAGCAACAGTTTCAAACATCCACTGAAACACAGCCCTATCTGTGCTCTAGGTCATTAGGAAAGTTGCTGTCATGATTGATGCCAAAGCAAACCAGTCTAATCCAGTTAAAAATTAAACAAAATAAAAAAGGAGAATTATTCAAAGTTTAGAGAAAGACACATAAATCAGATTTCATACAGCACTTTATATGGTATTTGAATACCAATTTTTGAAGTATGGAAGAAATTTGATCCTACATTTCTCACTCAGCAAGCTACCCTTTCTTCAATTATCGTGTACAAAATATAAAAGAATAATTTGCCTATTGAACTTAAAAATGGCATTGTGGTGAATGTTGGGATGAGGGAAAAAAAATGCAGATACTGTAGGGCATTGCCAAGATCAAATGAAGTATTTATGAAGTCTATATATTTACTTGCTTGATCCACAATGCAAACATGGCTGATAGCAAGCCAAATGTCTCTTTCTCTTGTGGAAAATAGGAGGTTTACTGTGTTAGGAAGCTTTTTATGCTTCTGTTTCTCAAGTACTTCTCAGAGTTATTTGCTGCAATTCATTACTGCAATGGAATTCCTTGCCTGTTAGTTAAAAAAACCTGTTCGTTAGACAATTTGTGAAGATCTGCAGTTTCCTGTCTGCTCCTATTGTGCTAAATTGCACTTCATCTATTATTACTGTAGCATTTTCAGCACTATTGATCAATATGGTACACTGTCATTTAAAGGAAACTTCCCTAGAGTTGAAAAGGTTTTGTACGGACACAATAATTTTCTCCCAGCATGAGTCCTCTTTCCCTCTGATTTGTTCTATGCTATTTCTCTAGATCTTCCCTTTACAGAGAAAAATTTTAATATAAGCTTTTAAAGACACAGGATTTGTCTCCATTACAGCTGAAACTGTTCGTTAAATGGGTAGAGATATCATAAACTTTTTTAGTCAGTTTCTCATGGCTATTTTAACCCTCAATTCCGCATAATCCAAACTACTTCTAGAAGCAACTTTTTGCTCTACAATAAGGTCTTTCAGTCTCTCCATTCGTAGTTTCTGTTTGAATGAAAGTATTTTCTGGAATCATCCAGGTATTTCTATGTAAATACTGTGCTGGGGGATACGGAGCACCTTTTGATTTGCCCTGCTCTTTTCCAATATTTTCTTTTTCAGCTTTTATTTCATAAGTGCTGGGAAGGGTTGTGTGACTTGTACAGTGCATCTTCTACAGACCCCCTATAAAACAGATCTATGCAACAGTCAGTGACAGTGCTTTTCTGTTCACTGAGCAGAACCTAAAACATTAGATCAATGCACTTTTGCAATTGATATATTGTAAACAAAACAGGGCTGCAGGAAAGAGGAACTGCACACAGCATGAGCTCTCTCCTCACACAGGAGAGCACCCCATTCCTGCCTCACTCTTCAGTGTCCCCTCACTGCAGCAGCTCCTCTGCTGGTAGCACATCCCACTCCTCTTCAACCACGCAACCCTCTGACATAATGGATGTTGTCAGGCTATATATCATCTTTTCTAGCACAGCTATAACGGTCTAAATCTTGCATCCAATCTGGTGTTTATTGAGCCAACAGTTTCTCTGCTGGTATTCAGGCTGTCGGAGAGCACTCTCCTTCCCTCAACATCTGTCTGAAAAGTCAGGGCTGGATGCAGAAGGACTAGTACAGGTAGAAAAAAATGCCTTTCTCTCACCAGCAATAGCTAGAGTAAAACACTTGTCCCCAGCTGTTGAAAAATGTAAGCCACTGAATGAACTTTTTTCAATCAACAGAAGAGGAAATACTGTTTTGTAAATGTCATGGAGAATTATTCTAGACTGTAACTGTTAAATTATTTCCTCTGGTTTTGCAAATTTTGAAAAGCTGGCATGCTGGTTTTGATACACATTCAAAAATACCTCAAGTTTCACAAATTCATTGCTTTAACAGGAAGAGGTATTATGATTATGTCAATGTCCTGTGTAAGGTACACCAGGCAGATGCACCCAATAAGTACAAAGTCATGCTGAAAACCATCAGGTCTTCTTCAATCTTTTTTACATGATTAATGTCAATACTTCTTGTTCACTCTCCAGTAACAATTGCAGCAGTGGAAGGATTACTTTTCATATTTAAAATCTTATTTTCTTAAATCTCTACAATTTATTTGACATGTTATGACAATGTTTGTTTAAATTCAGAATTGTATTTTTTGTGCTACTTTTGCACCAGTAATCGTAGAATAGCTGTTTGTCCTACCCATAGGCTGTGGCACAGCTGAGAAGCTGTAATGAGTTTAGAAACCGTACCCCTCAGTAACCAAATGTGATTCTAATACACAGTTTGGGAGGGAAAAGGAGGATGTTTCTGCATCCATGTTTACCAAAGAAGAAGACAAGGAAAAATGTGATCATTAAAGTGTGATCAGTGTGATCAATGTTGTAGGACAACATATAAACTTCTATTTTAGCAACCATTATCAAAATCTTAATTTTCATTGAAGATAAGAACACAAGAAGGGAGAAAGCACTGATGAAGCATTTAAATACAGATTTCTCTCATTTTAATAATTTTCTCACTTCTTTTTCGTTTGAGCTATGTGAAATATTGTATGGGATGATTTGCAAGGACATCACCAGCTATTGCACTTCCTTGCAAGTTATTTTGAAACAAAGATGCCTTTTAGTAGTGCTGCCATGTTCATGTCTTCTAGGTTGCCTTTCTGGACACAGCACCACAACACTGACCCAAATAGCATTGCTAGAAACCCTAGTACGAGAAGACGAGTAGCTGCATGGAGAAGTAGAGAGAAAAGTTGCTTCTTCCAGCCTTCCCTTCATCTCCTATTTAGTGAACGTGAGATAAACAGCATTCAAGCACAATAGTATAATCTGGATAAAATTAATTGCTTTAAACACAGTCTGGTGATTTCAGCCACAAGATTTCTCCCATTAGTAGAATCTTTCAGATTATTTTTCACAATCTTGAAGATACTTCCACATGGCCTTTGTAACATAGGTTGTCCATTTGGTCCTCCTTCGGTTTTTCAGACTGGCCTACATAAGATAATTTCACAATACCAAGTATGTTTCTGCTATTTCAGGGAGCTTAGAATAAAAGTCCTATTCTCTGAATCCCATTTGTACCATTGGACACAGCTCAGCTTCAATTGCCAAAGCTAAATGTCAAGGTGGTCCTGTGAGCAAGATGTGATCTTGATGAAGAGAAGACATGGACAGAAAACATGACATCCACCACTGCTTCCCATGTCCAGCAAATGCACCCAAGCAACTAGATCTGCAATTCTGTACTTCAGTTGTGCTTCCTTTTTCATTAATTAGAAACTTCCAGTGTGATTTTTGTGGCACTACTTAGTATTCAGCCTGGCTATTGATGAGCAAGCACTAGTACTTACAGAGAGAGAAAATTGAAAGTATAATACAGAAACCTTTCAAGACAGTAATGAATTCATGAATATGGAATTGTGATAGTGATCAGCTTTCTCTAAATGCATGATTTCAAAACACTAGATTTACTTCAGAGTAGATTTCCTGTGGGAATACAAAGCCAGAACAGGCCTCCTGAATCATCAAGGCCAGTCTTCTCTTTTGTCTGCAGTCTCAGACAATCACATCACACACTGTTAATAACTGTTTAAGTGCTGTCTTAAAGCTTAGCTGCACTTAGATGTTTTGTGCATTAGGAGATGGTCCCAAAATATTTTTGGGCTAAAATCGTACTAAGTAAGTAAAAGCATTTTCAACTGGATATACACTTCCATGACCCAATAGGCTGTAGACTTTATGGGCTCCCTGACTTAAAATCAGTCTTGTTTCTACCTCAGGCTGGGTCACTCTCATTCCTATTCTTTACCCAGCCTTTTGCCTGGTGTCCCAGTTTTCATATTGGTCCTTTCACCGTCCTGTAAGCTCTTTTTCTGTTCTTAAACACCCTTCTTATTTGAGATGGCTTAAAGATTTTCTGTAAATATTTCCCCTTATTGGCATGACTGAAGTTCCAGATATGTTGTGGTTGAATCTTTGACTGCAAACATTTGCTTTCAATCCCTTGAACACTCCAGGCTCCTTCACAAACTTTTGGATTTACCACCACTGGCTTTGTCTCCATTCCACCCTTATGATTGCTTCAAGAATTTGCAATTCAGCAGAAAGGGTTAAAAGTGTCTGAGCTCATCATGACACAGGCCCGAAAGTGTGAAGTGAGATGAGCATACGGAAGTCTGTCAGCAACAAGAAACACAGAGAGTGGACCAGAAGATTTGGCCAGATTTGTATCCCCATGACTCAGCTTTTATGCTGTGGAGGAGTTTTGTTCCAGGGAAGAGAATAAGGAGGGCTGGCAAAAGATCACACGAAAGTCTGCTCAGGAAAGCACTTCCAAAAGCAGAAATTCTCTGTCTGAGCTGATGGCAGCTGGTGAGAAAGTAGGTGAAAAATGGTAAAACATGTAAATACAAAATACATCAAATTGCAATCTAACACAACTTCTGCAATGTTCAAACTGTGGATCCCACTGTACCCACAAGGAATCAGTGGCACAGTCTGCAGAGGTCCAGCATGTGGTCAGTTTTACACCATGTCCTCTTGTAGCCTCTTTCCTTCTGTTAATCACAACAGCAGCTACTATGTTTAGCATTGCCAGACTCTTTTCAGTGGTGCCCAGCAGCAGGACAAGAAGCAATGGCCATAAACTAAACCCCAAGAAGTTTCACCTTAACATGAGGAAGAACTTCTTTATGTTGAGGATGTCAGAGCACTGGAACAGGCTGCCCGGGGAGGCTGTAGAGTCTCCCTCTCTGGAGACATTCAAACCTTGCCTGGACACATTGCTGTGTAACCTGCTTTAGGTGGCCCTGCTTTGGCGGGGATTTTGAACTAGATAATCTCCAGAGGTTCTTTCAGACCCTAATGATCCTGTGATGAACTTGGAAGAAAATTCTGTAACCAAAGAATTGATTGAAATTATTTTTTTTTGACTTTACAATAAGCTGTGACAAGACTGAGCTGCATAGTACATGAATGAATACTAGGGAGGCTTTGCCTTTTTACATACTTAACAGATACTTAACTTAACGGCTGTGGGGGCCGTGTTTTCTGTTGGCTGAATGCAATTGTATACACCTAGTGCATACCACCTAGCTGAAGGCATATTTACAATAGATGATCCTCCTCAAGTAGTCTATGTATTATTTAAATATTCAATTATTTTGGGTATTTATGGTAATTATATGTCTCAGGCTCAGTACTGTGAGATGAAAATAACTTTAGTGCATGATTCAGTTTCTTGCTTTGTATTGCTCTAATATTTAAACATGGAAAATGAGTTGCTGGTTACATTTCAGTCATTACTTTTGATTCCTTGGTTTTGTAGATTGAATCAGATCCCATTTGTTTAAATACTCAAAATTACCTTGTGATTTTAAACATGCAGCTAGTTATGCTGGTTAGTGTTTAGTACAGTGAATAAATCACTGCTTTTTTGTGTTACAGTTTTTGTGATGCTTTATATCATGGCTAATAAAAATGTAATAATTTTTCTTCAGCATTTTTCATTTTAAAGAGCTGTAAAGTCGTACCACAAGTATAATAGTAATGTGGCTTTTTGTATTTCCTTCATTTTACAATAGTAAAATAGCATGAAATCTGTTGGCACAATTCCAGGTTATGATTTTTCCAGTATATGCATATGTGAACTACTTTATGTATAGAAAAATCTCCTTTATGCACTGCATGAGATCTGCTTAAATCTGTGATTGGGGAAAAAAAAATCTTTAATGTTTGCCATACCAGTGAATGTTTTATTCTTCCAACGTTCTTTTCTCTCCCATTAATCATTGTGGGAGTGGCACTATAAGGAGACAGCATATGCCACCAGCATTATAGTACCTAAATTCTTCTAAATGGCTGTGCTGTTGAGGCTACCCATATAGATCCAAGTTTGATGAATTCCTCCAGTATTTAGCATTCTATTCAAATGCAGTTATAGTAGCTCAAATTAGGATAGATTAATTTTAAACTTTTGTAATCTGTTTCATAAAATGAGGAAGAAAGTAATAACTCTGTATGTGCCTTAGTATGCTGTACTGTGTTTAATAGATGCAATTTTTTTTGCAGGTGACCACATCAGTGACAGGTAAGTCAATAAGATGAGAAAAAAAGACTCTATCTGTCTGAGGTATCCTGCCCCCATTCCTCCATACACAGCTGGCTTTGTCCTGAAAAATACTGGTAGCTGAGTATTTCATCCAGTTCCTGACTCAAAGGTTTTATATTAATAAAGAATAGATTTCTGTGTATGTGAGGATTTTGTACTTCACAGTAAACCCAAAAGACAATGGATGTGGTTGCAAGGAGCTTAAGCTGATTCCCAAAGCATAGCACAGGCAACACTTTATTTTCCACAGCACCTGGTCTGTTGACCATTCTCAATCTTTTCCCATAATGGTGCTTCATGAATGGGTAACTCAGGATATCATCAAAGAACAGGCACACCAGCAGAGAGGAAGAAGAGCTTCAGGAGGTTCAGGAGAAGATTTAAATCATTGGAACTGGAACAAACCTGTAGCACCACCAGTTAGGCTGAGCTTTTATGAAAGACCAGTGTTTTGCTCTGAACAGATTCCCAGGAACTTCCCCGCCTGAGAGGCCTACATCTCTTCCCCATAGGGATCCCAGCTGTTTCGCAAGTCCCTCACAGGGTTCACTCCTCCAGGAATCATCCACCTTTGCCAACAAAACACCACTAGGAAATATGAAGGAAACCACATAACCCAAATCTGACATAGAGCATATGGTAAAGTACAACCAAAGCAGTGAACCTGGAAGAATGTGGTCTTCCTCATTGCAACAGTAAACTGAGGCAGCAAACACCTGTGCTGCATAGCAGGCATCACTGCAGACAGAGAGATGAGCTTGCCCTGCTATGAGAAAAGGCAGTTCTCCAAGAAATGCACAGAGGATCATTTGGCTTGTCTTGCCAATATCTTCTGATGGTAAAACTATAAAGAAGCTTATGTCAATGCAAGAAGCTGTTTACAATATTCTGGCAGTAGAAGTTTTGAAAAATGGAGTCGAAACAGCCTGAGAAAATATGAAACAAACAGGTGCAAATGTTTCAAAGCAAAGCAGAAGTGTAAAAGTCGATACCTCAGTCAGGAAAATAAACTTCCCTCCATGAAGCAGCATTTATTGCTGTAGTTTTAGAAGTAATCATGAGAGTCTATGATTTTTTTCATAATAGTATATTTTTTTCATAATAATATATTTTTTCTCATAATAATGTAATTCATATAATAATAATAGAATAATAGAAAAGTAATGTTTATATATTGTTTTGAAATAGAAATTGACAGAAAACCAGTTTTTCAAAAAAATGGTTAGCTGCTTTTTCCTATCCCTTTTGCAGAGTAAATGATATTTTCAATCCTTTTCTTTTTTCAATGATGACCAGTTGCTCAGAGTGTTTGTAAAGCATAAACTGACCACAGTTTGATTTAGGGTGCAAAGTAAATCCCAAAACTGAAGTTGTGGATTTATCACTAAGTATGCACTGGGGAGCAGCCACAGCCCCATAAGCGTGAAATCACTATTTGCATTCATAAAACTTAAAAGTACTATTTTTATCAGCAAGAAAGGTAAGTGATGACTCATTTTGACTCTATACATTCATATATAATCTTTTCTTCGGGTTTTTTTTTTTTTTCTTCTCTGCATGTATTCTCTTCAGATGTTTAGAGCATTGTTTCTACGTATTTTATTCTCTAAATGCCACCAAAGCATGCGGAATGTTTAAAGGAAGGATAAAAGGTCTGTGCTTAGCGCAAACTAAGATAGGTCAGTTAGCCTATCAGCTAGTAACAGCTATCAACAGGTTCCCAGCAAAAAGTTTAGGAGCAGAATATCAGGTGGGGAAACTGGGGATTTAACGTAGGATTGCATAGATTTACGTGAGCTGTGTAGCTCCTGCCTCACATGCGCACCCCAATGTGCTGAGTAAAAACTGGGAGCAATGGGGCAATTGGGAGCAAGATGTTAAATATTCCAGGTTAATGCATCCTGCCTGAAGCTGAATGTCTAAAGAGGCAGCAGGAAAGAGGACCAGTGGGCCAAATGGCATATTTTCTCAAGGGCTGGATTTGAGTCATAGACTGTGGGCTGGGTGCTTCTTACTTGGAGTGCTCGTTTAACTTCATCACAGGCCACTGAAGGTTGGATCAGTTTCAGCTCACAGGAAAGAAGATATTTATGAAGCCAAAAGTATTGGCATTTTTTGCATGATTCGTCTGCTGTATATTCATTCGGTGGAGATGGCAAGGAGTAAGTGGTTGTAGGAGTGCTTCCTCACCACTGCTGAGAGTGTCTTGAAGCCAAGCTGGACACATCCCCTGTGGTCTGTTTACATCTGCATCTTCAATGCCTTTGCTATACCTGCTCTGAAGTAATATGTACCTTGTCTGTCTCCAAATCTTTCTCTGCAACTGTTTATTGCTCAACATATCTGGCCTTCAGGTGTCAATTTAATAGAAGACTAATCAATTAATACTTTTGATAAAGAACAGGCTTTCCAGTTGTAGCTCAAGCCAAACACAAATCACATTTTATAATTAAGGTGACAGATGAAGAAATTGAACATGCCAGGGATGAGCTCTGAAGCCGGCAGTTCTAGCACTATGTTGTGTTTTCTTATTGTCATCTTCATTTTTCTAATTTCATTCCCTGGGATCGTTGTTAATGTCCAGATTATGATATCATTGCATAATGTAGGTTGGAAGGCATTTCTGTAGGTATATTGTGTTGTTTTCTCCTTGAGAAAAAAATAGAGGGTGTCATTTTCAAATGTCATAAGAATACTTAGAGTGTTTGTTTTCCCTTCCTCTACACACAGGAAGAAGTTTCTTCAGAAAAAACTGTTTCTTAGTGATTGTACTTGGGTTCAATAAACCAGATCACTTGCTTAATAGGACCATCCCATTCATTCCTGGGACTACTAGGTCAAATGTATCAGTTGCACCACATTTGCTTAGCTACATTTGGAATAAGAATCTAGCTTTCACACTATTTTATTTTTTGAAAATTAGCTAGAAAAAATGAAGTGGAATTATAGTTGGTAGTGATCTATACAGTATCACAGGCCAGAAGTAGCTGTTTTTTCTATAGTTCTTTGCTCTCCTGCATAATGCTGTAAAATCTGCCACATAAATGGTGTAAATACTTTGGTTCACGGTACTTATACTTCAGCACTTGAAATACTAGTTTTAGTTAAAGGCTTCATCAAAGCCACAACATTTTTCTGAAGGTATTGCCCTCAGATCTCTCTAACCCACAAAAATGAGAGACTTGGCCTCCAAGAGATTGTCTGGTTAGTGTGACTGCCTGGTTAGTGTGTTTGCCTGCTGTGTTGACAGGAGGTCCATATGATACCTGATGAGAGCATGAGTACACACATGATCATCATTTTGCAGAATGCATGAACTGTCAATAAGCTTAGGATATGAGGCTTGCAGTTGTGCAGCCCACAACGATGATGATGATGATAACATGTGCATGTCACCAGCAGTTGCAATGGGCCCTGGTACTTATTTTCCTCATAGGCAAGTGAGATGTGGGAAAGACCCTAGCTATTCAAATGCTTCCATAAAGTCTTGTCAGAGGAACAGAAACAGAAAAAAGCCTGGGGGAAGAAGTGGATGAGTGTGACGTGGGAATATATGGTTTCAGCACAATACCCAACCCGCTTTGCGTGTGGCTATTGCTCAAATGAGAAAAAATGAGTGTCGTCAGCCAGCTGGACACCTCTTTTGCCCATCTGTTCCATAGTTATTTATTTTTTCAACATTTGATTTACCGTTTAATGTTTACATTTCTCATCTTTGGTATTCAGTGGAGAACTACAAAAAGCCATCAACGCTTCCTTCCCTCCCAGCCACCCTAGAATTCCTGCAGTGAAACATGGCTGCAAGCGCAAGCTTTTTCACCAAGAGGATTGGCACTTGATTTATATGCTTACATCACTTTCAATAACTGTATATTTTCCAGCTATCTTCACGCACTCATCACTAGCATAATATTCTCCAGGATAAAATAATGTCTAATTTGACTTGGAGTTTTCTATTTTCCTTTCAAAGAATCAATAAATTTCTCATAGATGAATAAATCATAATCCTAAATCTAGTACAGGAGCAATCCTAAATCCTCAAGCCCTTTCTTCACTTCCCACCTTTAAAAGACAAGAAATACAATGTGGTTATTCTTGGAAAATTTAAGGAAAAAGATGGAGGGAAATTAAACTGAATGCTAAATGTGCCTCATAGGATGTGTCTTTCAGATCCAATTTAAGTCAGTCATTGCATCGCTGGGAATTTTCAAGGCTGCTAACCTGCTTTGGAAAGCAATCTCACAGATACAGTCTCAATAAATTAGTTTAGTTTTGGACTTGCAAGGCTGTTTCTTCATACTTGTTAACATTTGTATTGTACCTTTGCTGCCAGAGGGACATAAGAGAACTGGGAGAAGAAAAGAGTTACCAAGTGACCATAACCTTAATAAGCATTTAATGATGCAAGAGATCCCCTAACAACTACCACTTCTGGCAGCATGGAGACTTAGAGCCAGATCAGATTGTTCTTGCTTAGAACAGCTAAATCCTAAGCACTCCCAAACATCTCAGACCTAGCAAGTCTAGGAAGCCAAAGCACAGGAACTGCAGTTTTGAAGGGGCTGCAGACCACAATACGTGGTTGTGATCACTTTTGCCACAGCTCAGCAGCAAACACCATCACAACCACTCTCTACTATTTTTACTGAGTCAGGAATACAATGTGAAGTTACCAGTTTTACTAGCACTGCAGGAAAACATGATTTTCCATGGAAGGAACAAGCACTTGAAGTGTTGTCCTGCACATCTAAGCTTGGCAATGTCTGCCATTTTTTCATTAATTCATTTCACATGCCATTGTTTGGAAGACCACAGCTACTCAGCTCTTACATGTTGCCTGAATTTCTCACCTTGCATCGGGTAAACAACTAAAAACACACAAAGCAGTAGGAAACAACCCACTTTTTATCTGCAGTCCTACTGCAAGGCTTATGACACTGGGGAATTTGTAAATCACTTGAGTTTGTAAATAATTGTTGGGGAACTGCAACAGTCATACAGAGAGGACAAGGGAGGACAAGAAGGATGTAGTTTGCACCAACCATGAGGCAGGCCAGCACAGTAAGTGCTCCTGTAATTGCCATATACTACCTGAGTCACATGAATTGATAACTACTGGTATTACATATTTCCTTTTAGGTATTTCTGTATTTTGTTGTTTAAAACTTTGTTAGTTAAATCATAATATGCAGTTCACTTTGCTATGCTGATGGTGGGCTATAGAACATTCCAACTTTCCTGCTTTCTTTATTGCACAAATCAAATTGTATTGTACTGTTTTACTGCTGCTTGCCTGATTTCCAAAATTCTGATTTATTATTATTTTCAGAACCTGGGCTGAGTCACACCTCTATTAAAAGTAGTCACGGTACAATGGATTTTGAATAGAGCATGTCTGACTCAGAAAGATCTTTGTTTCCCTGAGTATCCCACAAGTTTGCACAGTGTCTATTACATTAAGCCTCTTCTGTTTAATCCAGTTTTTTTGGTTTTCAATGGGGTAGATTTTTTTCAGAAAAAGAGGACACAGAATGAAATTGTTTAGGAAAAAAGTTAAGATAGTATCTTTGTAATAAATCCAGTGTTCCGGAGCTGTGTGGGAGCAGCAGTGTATCTAATGACAGGAGAGCAGGCAGCCAGGAGAGCTCCAGTGGGACTGGGCTGCCCACATGGATATTTCAGAATCAAGAGCCTGAAAATGCTCACGTCAGTGAAGTTTGTTGGTCAGGAGAAACAGTGCTGAGACAATTCCTAACAAGATTTGCTACAGGGCCTCACAATAAATAGATGAAGGCTGGAGGGGTTAAGCAGTACAAAAAACGGATACAGGGCACATGTATAGTCCTGGAGATTTTTAGAATTGTCTGAAAAGATTCAGATATTTTTTGGCATATGTTTAGGGCAGCATCCCAGCAGAAACCCACTCTTGTGTCAGCTGCCTGAGGTGTATTCCAACTGATGCAGCTTTTTGCTTCTTGACGGGAAGTCATAAGATAAAGAAGCTGTTTTGGAAGAGACAAATTATTTTTTGAAGTAAAGATCTCCAGCTCTGTTACTGGTTCTGTGCCTGGATTATCTTTATCTGTGCATGAATTTAAGGTCCTTCCCAACCCTAACTGTTCTATGATTCTATGTGTAGAAACCAACAGTTAGTAACATTAATTATCAGAAAGCCCTTTTGAAATTAAGTTTATTTGGAACAGTGTCTGGCCTTATAACACTGATTTTACACTTCACTGGATTGATTGCTGTATTGCTATAAAAGAACCACAGCATTTTATGTATAATTACTTGACAGTGTGGGGTTAACAGCTGGACTTGATGATATTAAAGGTCTTGGAAAGCAGCTTTAAAGAACATTTAATCCAACCCCCTGCAATAAGTAGGGACATCTTCAACTAGATACGGTTGCTCAAAGCCCCATCCAACCTGAACTCAAATGTTTCCTGTGATAGAGCATCTACTACCTCTCTGGGAAGCCTATTCCAGTGTTTTACCACTGTCATTGTAAAAAATCTCTTCTTTATGCCTAGTCTGAATCTACCCTTTTTTGGTTTAAATTGTAGAATCATAGAATCGTTCGGGTCAGAAAGGACCTTAAGATCATCTAGTTCCAACACCCCTGCCATAAGCAGGAACACCTCACACTAAACCATGCCATCCCAAAGCTTTGTCCGACCTGGCCTTGATGGAGCATTCACAACTTCCTTGGGCAACCCATTCCAGTGCCTCACTGCCCTGACAGTGAAGAATTTCTTCCTCATATCCAATCTAAACCTTCCCTGTTTAAGCTTTAACCCATTACCCCTTGTCCTGTCACTACA
>JBCJKH010056980.1:0-10005 GCA_039877255.1 Loriculus beryllinus | reverse complement strand
TCCCACTGTCCATGTCAGCGACAAAGATGTTGAACAAGACCGGTCCCAACACCGATCCCTGAGGGACACCACTCGTCGCCCAGCCAGACACTGAGTCATTTACTACAACTCTTTGCATTCGGCTGTACAGCCAGTTCCTCTGCACCCACTCCAACTTTCCTGCTGATCTTTATGACTTTTGACATGAACCCAAACATAATTGATTGTATTTGATGTAAAGTGCTGGTGTTTTCTTGTCTCTATATTAATATCCAGCACCAGTGCCTTGGGATCAAAGAGGAAACACAAAGCCTTGAAGAGAATTGGCAAGAATAAAAAGTTCTTCCAAAGCATGTCTATGCTTTCTTCCCTAAGCCTCCCTCACATACCAGTTTAGGCAAGCAAAACTCCAGCTGATGTGTAGTACCGGTGAAAGAGTGTGGCTTATCTGAAACACAATGAATGAGTCCTAATGGGATTTAATGTACCTGTTAATAGCAAAATATCTTGCACCCACTTTAGCTAGCTCATGTGGGAGATATGAACATAGGTGCACGGAGAAAAAAGATCAAATATTATTCCACACATTGTTCTTCGTATCATTAAGGGGAAAAACAGCTTTATTGTGCATTTTGATACAATGCATTCATTAAAGTACACAGACACACCCCTGGAAGAATAGAAACAGTGGTTAGAAATACTGTAATACAAAAACGCTTATTTTATTAATAGCTTTAAGAGTAACCTAACCAAAACTATTTATGGGACAGGATTTTGTTACTAATGTAGTAATGGCTGTCTTTTTCCTTCTGTCCCTAGACTCTTTGTTTATTCATGTATAGGAGCATTTTTGGCATCAAATGGCTTTTGGAGACAGGTCCCGTGTCTAAGTTGCGCAAGTACAAAAATAATAGTCAGGCTGCCTCTTTGGGCAAACAGCTGTGTGGGGGAATGTGGGGAAAAATTGGGAGCTTGGAGATAATGTTGTTGAAGGGAGCAAACCTCTGTCTTGTCCAAAAGGTGAGGATGCCACACTCCTGAGACAAGAACAGAGGGTTGCAGAGTAGCCGGGAACTCCAGGATATATCTTATATGGCTCTTCTGCTTTCTTTTCTGTCTGCCAAGAGCTATTAACCACACACATACACAAACATACCAAAAATAGTTAGACATGCTTTTAAAAACCTTGTGTTTGTATTGCCTCTTAAAAAAGGGTGTTGATACAGCTGACAAAGGCAACAATATCCCCCAGCCGGTCAGTTATACTCAGTGTTTCTTGTAAAATACACTCTATGTACTTCCTTGCTCTCCCCAGTCAGCCCTCCCACACTACGGTGGAGGACCACTGTTTTCATCTCCCTGCCCTTGCACTCTGCTTCTGATTCTATTCAGGCAGTACTAGAAATGTCATGCTTCATCTTGTCACTGGGTTGATCTCTGTACAGGGGCAATGGCATTTCTTTTTCATGCAACAAGAAGCAACACCCAGTTCTAGGGGGAAGGGGAAAATAAAGTTTCAGGTCTCATGTAAAGTCACTCGCACACCCAATGCAGAACTTGCTGTGACTGTATCCGGCAGTGTTTTGTGCAGAAGAGCACTTTTGTGAAGGTCTAATATGCTCCTGAAATATCTGCTGCACTTTGAAGTTTAAAATCTTTTACTGGGAAGTAATCAAAAAAGTAAAGAATTCATAAGCAGGAAAACACTGAACAATTTGCAGGACACAAGAGTCACAGCAGGAATTGACTGAAGGTTTGATTAGGCTCATTAGTCTATAGATGTTGAAACTCACTAATTAATACTGAGTGGTGATTTCGATTATTTAATTAGCGGTCTCCAATTCACTGCAGCTCCTGAATTTTGTATTGCAGCTATTTTCTACAAAAGAGCATTGCCTTTCTTCCTTTCCTCTTAGAAACACAGGAAAAAGTAGAATTTAGTGCAAAGTTCCAAAATAGCAATTCAAGGGAATCAGGTCTCCTTGATTATCTAAAGGAGACTTGATTATTTAGCCAATCTAAATTATCTAAAGCACTGCAGTGCAAACTTTTCCAATTGCCATGACAATGTGTCTAACACTGCCATGCAGAAGCACAACACAAGGTACTGAGTGGGTGTTTCATACTCCTTCGTTATTAAAACCTAGCTGTCTGCTCAAACTTCTACCAGGTCTTCCAATTAGTGCCATCTGTAGTGATGGTTTTGACCATGTGGGTGCTTTTCCTCCAGTAAACCGGATGAGGTCCCGCCACAGATCTGAAACAAGAATTCCTCGGTAGGAAAATAAATCTAGGAGTTCTAAGAATAGCATCTCTGAATGAAATTTATATTACATATTTGCAATGTATTAAAATCCTTCAGATATCAGGATTATGAAAATATATTATGAGAAAACAATGATAAATAATAATAATACCAAAATATAGTCTGTTCTTTAAGATAGCAGTAGCAATTACTTTTCAGAAACCAGAGGAGAGCAGTGATAGGGAGCAGTTAATATTAGTGACAGGCTGCAAATATGAGATAATTTTACACAAAGCCACTGCTATCACAAGTTATTACTTAAATTATTTGTCTCTGTTCTAAAAATCATTTGGACCAGCCATACCTGACTCTTTGTGCATATCAGTATCTGCTATTATTAAAACTCATCAATTCCCAAAAAATACTGTTGAAAGAACTCTCTGCATTTCAGAGATTTTGAGCAGTATTTCTTGGATTACTTCTGAAATTAAGGCGTGTAAATTATGAGCATTTCCATAGAGACAGAATGACTTGAGGTCAATGCAATTTTGTCTCCACCAAAATTCGTTATACATGTGAGGAAATGTAACAATGAAAGAGGACTGGGAATCTTCAAATGGAATAGAATAAAAACAGAGAAACAGAATGGAAGAAAACTTCTGCAAATATGCATGCTAGTCTATGTGATCATGCAGAAAGCAGAAGTGGCAGCAGGGAGGATGTTATGTGAGTACAGATTTCTTTAAAGATCATTCTCAAAACCAACTTATGCATCCCTGGATCTCCAGAAAACCTCATGGAAAAGTTACTCTTGTAGAGCACAAACTTCATCCTAGTTGGAAATATCCTGGTGACTGTGAGTAGTCATCACTTAGGTATCGAGGACAAGACAAAAGTCATCTCTCTTTCCTACTTCAGCTTATTTCTTGAAAACAGGATGCACTGTTTGTTGAACTATAAGGAACATTAGTCACAGCAGGAAGAAGGTTGTAGCTATGTCAACGCACATGGAGAAATGCTATATTTTTTTGTCTCTGTCAACTTTTTGTAACAGGAATTACTTTGGAATCAGCATTTATGTCTTCTCATGTTCACACCACATACTCCCTCTGCATTTGAACTAAATTTGGCTCAGGTGATCATTTGGATTTTCTATGCAACTAGTGAAAACAGTAACAACTGAAAAGGAATGATGAGTAGATGTTTGTTCTGGAATAGATGTAATGTGGAAGGATGATTGAAAGACCTCTCTAATAATACTTTTTTAAAATATTGAGGGATGTTGTGTATTTTCAGCTTCTGAAACATTTTCATTCAGCACCTTTCTGTTGCTTTAATGTTGTATTTATTGTTTTCACCACAGGTTGTTCTGAAAAAAAGTTACGATTGGCTTTGCTTTAGAAAATCTAAAATCTGCCAGAGAGAAAGAAAATTGACATTTCCACATATTCATTAGATGAGCTGGTCAAGTAATTGGATTTATGTGCTGTTAACAAAGAAATGGGAAGTTCTGTTTTCATTCATCACATATAAACTTCTGCTCTACCAGGGTGCCCAATTTTTAGCACATAATCAGCTTTACAGCTCAGTCTGTGCCTGAGCAAAACATAAATTTGGTCTTTCAGGCAGCAAAATGTATGTTCAGTCCTCTTCATATATTGTACATCTGGATGGAGCTATTAAGCAGAATTTGGTCATCTTATTTTTCTTCCAAGAACAGCCATCACAGTGGCAAAATTCTTCAACACATCAGGACTTCAGCTTATACTAGATGCTTGAAAAGAAATATGCTCAAGCTATTACTCATAAACAGGAAGAGATTTCTTCCCATCTCATCCCACAGGGATCTCATGTGGCTGTTTATGCTCTTGTCACTACCAGACTGCTTCATTTGTCTTCAGGTCTGAAGGCCTCTGTTTTTGGAAAAGCATGAGCAGCCACAGCTGATCTCTGCTGTGGATTTTGAGGAAACAGAGCTAAGTTCAGAATGTTTGGAAAAAGCTGGGAATTTACATTCATATTAAGTTTAGACCTAGTATCCCTCTTCTAATTGGTAGACAGAGAAGGTTTCTGAGGTGCTCTGAATTGCCCTTCTGTAGATGTTACTATTTAGTGTGTCTAACTGGGTTTGTATGGAGCTAAACTGGGTTTCACATATGACTGAACAAGTGCACAGGGATGAAATTCACTGGCATCTACTAGACACAGATGCCATCTCTGACTGGGCTGCAAAACATGAAAAGCTAGAAGATTGTTCTAGGGAAGTAATTTTATACATTTGCTCTATTTTTTTACTCTTTCTGGGTCATTTTCTGTTGGTTACTTCTCAGAGTACTCTGCATTTACTTATGAGTTATGGTGTGCCACAGACAGAACTCAGACAAGCTGAAAATCTTCACCTGCCCCCAAAAGATAAATGATACACTGTAGTATGGCTCCTCAACATACCAGAAATTTCCACAACAGTGATAAACCTTGCCTATGGAGCTTTTGAAGATTGACTTGCAGGTACATCTTCTCTAACTGCTGAGCAGTCTGACCACCAAACTTACAACTGTGAATCCCACCAGCTGTGTAGATGCTGGTACTCTACTGTTGTCAGTGTTAAGACTGAAGATACAGCCTTGTCTTCATCTCAAAAAGGCAGATACCAGAAAAAGGGAAGTTGTAGGTACCCTGCCCAATAAAGTCTTCAATAAGCAGCCAGTAGGAAAACAGACAAGAGCTCTAAGATGGAAAAGGATTAGCACTCTGGAGCATGCAAGGACACATGACATATTGCTATGTTCAGGACAAACGATGTGCTAGGCATGTGTTTCAGATACTTAACATAGAGTAACAATCTATTTTAAGGAAAAATGTAGTTATTTTTTGCACTTAGAATCCAGTCATTTCAGAGTGCACTGAAGATAAAGAAGAAATGTTTATGAACTTTTCAGGGTTTGGATCAGGCTGTTACAAACATCAAAACATCAGAAAAACAGGTCATGTTATGTTTTAGCTATGCCCAGTGCAAAGGACTGCTTCCTTTTCTAAGACATTTTTTGGCATAATGAAGTCATAAAGAGCGCGCTGGGAATTAATTTTCTAATACAAGACAATCTACTATATAACATGGATGACACTTTCAGGGCCTTTAGGCTTTCATACTTGGTTGTAAATCAGTCACTGCTGAGATACCAGGAAGGTTATAAAGAACGCTGCAGCAGATCAAAACCTTGAGGTGTGTTGATGTGTATAGCAAACAAGAGCATAGCTGTAATATTCCTTCCTGAGTCAAAGCAGTGTTTCATTTTCACATCTTGACCTACCTTAAATTCTCCACCAAGAGAGGAGGAATGGAAAATGCACAATTAAAGTCTTCTGCTTTTACTATCACTGAAAATTAAGGGGAAAAGACATTGAACATACCTCCTTGTATGCCATCTGCATTTTTGTCAAGCTCCCTTACATCTGCAAAGCAACAATGTTCAGAAAAGTCCTAAGATTACATCTCAGAAACATTTTACCTGAAGTTGTAATGGCTAATCATGTTCTAATGTAAGTTAAAAAGAATTCTTCCCACACCAGGCAACATATCATGCCAGGTTTATGACCCTTTATACTATGCTCCCTCCACATATGATTCTCTGCCAGGGGACTATCAAAGTAAGCTTTGTAAGGAATTCTGGTAACCATATTAAATCAAGGAAAGGGAAAGTATGTTTTGTTGTGATGAGTATCATTTTGTTGTTTTAGCCTTGCCATATGCTCAGTTCAAGGAAATATGGTACTCCTTCATTACAGTTGTACAAAGAGGAATTTTTAGATTATTTAACTTTGAAGATTTCACAGACTAAACTCAAACATATTTTTTCTCCATTTTGACATAAATGTACACCCACATATGAGAAAGTATATCCCACAGCAAGAAACATTTATAGAATATCCAGCTATGCCTATTGCGCTGCATCAACAATGATATCAGTGGAAACAAAAAAAAAATCAAGTTCAATTATTGCCCGAGCTGAACAGAATGAAAGTTTGTAGCAATTGCTGAAAGCATACTTTGATTGATGTCAAAGAGAATTGCCTTATGCAACAAGAATAAGTTGCAAGAAAATCTTGGCAATGTTATTCAGGAACAAAAAAAATTGTAAGTCCCTTGCATCCATCCTTAGCCTGAAAACACAAACCAGTAGCTTCTTATGATAATAGATCTTAAAATAGAAAATTAAATACTAACTCAGAATAAATTATGTCTGAAATGAAACAGCTATACTTACAGCAAGCAGCTTAGATCTTAGCTTTTCTCCAAAAGTTTTCAGGTTTTGCTAGGCAACTGTACCTTTTAAATTTTAAAGACATTGCATCTATTGTCTGTGGGAGTAAAAAATAAATGTTTCACATCACTTGGCTACCTGGGAGAGGTTTTATGTTGAGAAATTATCTATGTATGTGTGGTCAGTTTAGAGTAGCAAGGGAAAAAGTATAGAGAATATAAAAAACTTCAGACAAAACAGATTGGACAGCCTAGTGTAAATTAAGGCTGTTCGTTTAGTATATGGAATAACACAGTCTGCAGCACTTCTATCTCAATGTTAATGAAACATTTCTACTAGTTATGAAAAATAATGCTATCTAATACAACCAGTGTAAGTAAGACGTAGACATACAACTTTGTCGAAGGAGAACATTTCGGGTAAAATTTTGAAGAATTCTGATCAGAGGTAGTTCTTAGTGTGATTCTGCTTGTGAAGTCTTGGTTTACTAAGTTAACCACATGACGAACACGTTTGACTAGCAAACCCTTAGTTTTTCTCTGAACGTGACATTAACTCTGAAAGGTTTCATCTGATTTTTTAAAAGTAAAAAAGTATGCAAAGTAGGATAGGTGTATTAAAAACTTCGCAGTCATTATGTGTATCTTTTCATCAGGCAGGAAATGGAACGAGTCATTAAAGCCGTGTAGTCCCATGAAAGACAGGACACAGTTTGACACAAGTAAGGCAACAGATCATTTGAATTGCAAAGAATTTATGTTTTAATCTCTGAATTACACGCGTATTGATGTGATAGGATTAAATCTTCTTGACAAAGATTTTACTGGTGTTTGTTTTATTATTACTAGTATTAATATTAATGGAGTGCTTGCAGGTTCTTATTCAGACTTCACACTTGTTTAATGTCAGAAATTGCTTACCACTGGCTTAAAGTTAATGTTTTTACCAGCTGTATTTCTTAGTTGTTTCAGTGAGTTATGAACTGAGCTCCATCATTAGTTTTCATCATTCTTCCCCTGATTTCACTCTGTCTATTGGAACAGACCACTTAAATGTTAGAACAATACTATTACTACTATGATTTTGGTTAAGTTTGTTTAAAAGCAAGACCAAAGCATAACTGTCACTGCAAAAGTAAATGTTGCAGCTTATTCCCACAATAAACAGAGAACCTAAGACAGCAAAGTTTTATGTTCCTTTGAACAACAACAAAAAAAAGTGTACTTCTTTCCCTTCTGTTCCAACAAGCATGAATATTCTCACTCGCCCACAGTGGCAAGTGTGGGAGTGCAGAAGCTGGCAATTGCAGCTGGAATACCTGAGTGACTGAAGATGTTGCTCTCAAAATAATAGTTTGTTTTACCAGATAGCCATGAGATGATGAAGCAGATTTGACCCTGACACCCATTTCTGACTAACCCTCAGCATAATTAGAAAGCTTAGATTAAAGCTTTTCACTTCTAAAATTAAATGTCTGCAGGACCAAGCCTTATACTTATGAAATGGGAGGAATCAGGTATAGTGAGTGGAAAATGTAAATACTGCAAAAAGCAGCCTGCAGGTAGCTGAATTATTTTGGCATGCCTGTTTTAGTAACCACTATGGCTGGGAGGAGGCTGCAGGCACTCAGGTCTGCCAGATGTGTTTCCTGGAATCAGTCAGGTAACTGAACAGGAGGAGGAACCTAGAGAAGAGGTTGAGCTAGAAATTATACAGGAAGGATCTATGTATCTGTCACTCTCTCAGATGCCCTTCAGACAGGAGTCTACAAGAAGCAGATGCCTTAAAAGCCTTGCAAACCGTTTAGAAACAGTTCTCACTGGATCCCTGCTTCTCTTCTCTTTGTGTACTTTCACTACACTGAGCTGAAAAAGAAAATGGCTTCAAATAATGGCTTGGAGTTGGCTCAAGTTCTAGAAAAAATACTGGTAAAATCATACTGTGCCAATTACTGGTGGGCAGATGTTTAAAGACAGAAGCATAAATAAGAAAATGTGCAGCAGTCAAGCATTACAAAATCTACTTAGAAATGCAGGCAAACTGGTGTCTAAGAAGACAGAAATTAAAGCTGAAATTTGATGTGTAAACTAATTAGCCAAAATAGGAGTAATGCATTGCAAAGTTTCACAGACTTTCACAACGAACTAAAGGCTTAGACACACTTTGTTGTATTGTGTGATCAATACAAGCACAAGCAGTTTCAGAAATCACAGTGTTTAGTTACTTCAGATTCTCAGTGATGAATTTTCAAACAGAACTAATTCTGCATTAACAAGCAAAAAACCTGAAAGATTTCTTGTTTGTAAATTAGGTTTGGCTTAATCTGGAAGAGTTCAAAGATAGCAGCTATGACTACTGAAGACATAGTATAGTTAATGACTGTTTAGGGATTTCAATAATAAAAACATCTGTTTCCTTTCATATCCAGATTTTGGGAAACATTGCAGAAGTAACTCCCCACAAACATAAAATCTCAAGGACAGAATCTCCCTCCTCAGGACACATTAAACACTTGCTCTAAGTTCAGACTGTGCTTCTGCAGAGCTCAGAAGCCCTCATGAGTGACTTGAGATAGTTCCATTGTGCTATATGTTTTGTGAATGCATAAAAATGACCATTCTTGCTCTTTGAAAACGGTGACAACAGGCCTCAAGTGTGGGAGAGTACACAGAACATATGAGAAAATCTTTTTTACCACAGAATATGGTGATTTCAGACATCAGCAATTGAACCACTCTCAAGATTGGTTTGGAGATATCATAACAAAGGAGATCCTGCAAGGTGGCTTTCATGGTGATCCCATGGATCTTTGTTTCTCAGGCAGAAGGATCAACCATGGCGATAACATGGCAAGGGAAAGTGGTCTTGCAGATCAGTTTAAACATGTGGGGTAAGGAGGCAGTGTGCACATGTAACCTTCACAGTACTTAATGAGAACTGCAGTGTCCCACTGTGTTCAAGAAAATTTTTACAGTCTTTACTGAGATCAACTTCAGTGAGGCATAGATGCCAAATGGAGAGGTATGAGGACCAGGACAGCAGTGCACAGGACAGCCAAGGAACTGACAAATGAATGGCAGAAGGGCAATAGGTTTGACTTGTGTGTGAAAAGTGTCAACTAACCATGACTAGTAAAAGGAAGCTGCAAATTACTTGTGCAAATGAAGAGCCAAGCAAAGGAAAGCAGCCAATAAATCTCTAACTCTGTTTATTTCAGAAGTGAGATGAAAGAGTTGAGGAGAGAAAGTCAAAAAGGGATTAGATGAGGGGAAAGACAAGTACTCTGTCAACTTTCTCTTTGAGGAAAGCTACAAGATCCTATGCAGGAGACAGAAGAGGAAGATGTAAAAGAATTGACACAAATGCAGCAGTAAACCAGCAGATTTACTAATTACTACAAAACAAAAATGCCTGGGTCTAGGGGTGCCCCCATCTCCTCCCTGCCCTGCCCTTCTCCCTGGCTGGGGATGATTAAGCAGGGCACTGGCAGCAAGGGACCACAGATCGAAGAGCACACGT
>JBCJKH010056977.1:0-10715 GCA_039877255.1 Loriculus beryllinus | reverse complement strand
TTTTCAGAGGAAGCCAGGGAAAGTCAAAAAAAAAAAAAAAAAAAAAAAAAATGAAAGAAAACCAACCCCCCAAAAATGGGGTTGGGGGGAACCTTCTCTGGCTGTTCTTGAAAATACCCCTCCTGGACCCCCGCTGTTTGCTCAAAGTCTGTGATAAGTTGGTTGGGAGCAGGGCAAAAGGGTTATTGGAGAGAGAGCCACCAACTTTGGCATCTGTGGCACAGCTCTGGAAAATAATGGCCTAGGATAAGCAAATCCTTACTTTGGGCTTCTTATCAACTGAGATGGCTCCCGAAGTTAAAGGACCAAATTCTGCTCCGCATTTACTTCCTCCACCCACTGAAGTCAAACAGGGATGTATCTGCGAGCAGAATTTGTTTCAATGTCTTTTGAAATGTTAATATCTCCAGGACGAGTGTTGAGTTCAGCACAGCTCTTACAGCGCCTGTTGCAAGCCCCCTTTGAGTGAGGCTGGGGGCACTGTCAGTTTACACAGTTGTAATTGCGCTGTGAGCTGGGAGAATACATGATCTGGAGGCAAAAAGTACCAAAAGAAATAGTTTCCAGATGCCAATGCTCTGAAGGGTCAGCAATGTCTATAAAAGTGACCAGGAGCATCCACTGGTCACTATCTCCCCTGCAAAAAGAACCTGAGGTTTATTTCTTACCGGTTTTTAACCCTCCCCCAAAGTTACTTTGTGTCGAAAGGGAAGCTGGTTATTTTTGTATATCATGAGTGAAACGTTGTGCGTTGGAGCCTTTGTTAAACGGTTGCGTTGTCCAGCAATACTCTCATCTCTGTTGAAGTGTGATGCTTTTTATAGACTTTGCCAATGTTTTGCTGCCATTGATTAAAGCGTTATTTATACTAAATGTCGCCTGTAGTTTTGATGTAAGCCCTCCGTATATATTTGAAATAATAAAAGGTGTAGAGAAATAGATTCTGGTTTGTACCTTGAACAAACAGTCCTTACAAGGTGGGTCTTTCTGCTGTGAAAATGCTGGTCCCTCCCGTCATTACAGTGTTAAAAGATGAGTGACTCTACATAGCATCCTTCCAAATGTCCCTTTGAACAGGTCTGATGATTGCCCCAGCTATAATGGTGTGACTTAAGGCCAAGCTGGAGTCTATATTTACATTTAGGCTGCAGTTAAAAGTGCCTGTCATCCATTTGCTACTGCTTTGCATTTAACAAGCCCTCCTAGAATGACTCCCGGATTTATGCATGTGCGGTAGGAGGCAAGGAGCCACACCTGAAGTCACCTCGATCTCCACACAGATGGGTGCCTTTTAGGTGACTCCTGGAAGGAATCCATTCAAAAAAGAAATTTGAAATGGAAATGCTGGGAGTCGTTCTTCTTGAGGAGTAAGCTTTCCTTTTTTATTTTATTTTATTTTATTTTTTTCAGCCAATGCAAACCAAAGACCACGAGAAAACCCAAACTTGGGGAGTTTAAACTTTCCTGTGCACCTAATGCAAGCATTATTTATTTATTTTTAATCCCCCTGCCTAAGCACCTCAGGCAACATCATGCACCTCTGGTCAGCAGAAGTCGATTGCGCTATCTTTGTTACAAGTATTTGCCACTGAGGACTCTTCCTCCCCTGGAGCGTGGGTCCAAAGGAAGAGCACCCCATTCGGACTGGGCAGGAGAGGGGTGCCCGGGCAATGCACAGGCCCTTCCCGCCGGGGTGCTCCGAGGTGGGTGCGGGTGCGGTTCTGAGCACAAGTTGAAATGTCGAGGCACATTTTGTGATTATACTTTCTCTCCCCTGTTTAATGGCTCCTCCTGTTACTCCCGATACATCAATACGGTTCTGTATATTATATCACCACTAGTCGTTAAGGTAAGAATGAAGAGGAAAGGCAGAGTCAATAGCAAACCCCACTCACTGTACAGTACAGTAAATAGGGACCTCTCTGTGCAGAGCCACACCGCTTCCAACGGCCATGTTTGTTAGCCCTTTCCCCTGATTCTTTTTTCCTTTTTTTTTTTTTTTTTTCCTTCCCCCCAAGCCTAGAGACCAAACTAATCTCGGTAGGAACAGTCATAACAGGCAGAATTTCAAAGTGCAAGGAAGATGATAAGAATAGATTTCTACAAGTCCTGACCACGTGATTTGCGAAATAATTAATTCAGCACGTCCCTTAAGAAACACGGAGTCGTCATTAATCTGCCAAGCAAAGGACTCTATCAGACTTGAAAACTGAAGAGATCCCAAGAATATAATATACAAAGGGTGCAGTCCCTCTCTCTGCACACCTAGCTCTTTGCTAGCTGCCGAAAAAGAGACGCCCGGTACGTAAATATTTTTTACTTTTATTCCTTCTTATTTAAGCCTTAATGAACTCAGCTGTCAAACGCTTGACAAATAGGGCACGTTGCTTCCTGATTTCCAGCTCGGCAGCGGCCGGGGACCGGACCGGGCGCAAGCGGTGACCTTTGCTTCCCAGGGAGCTGGGGAAAGAGGGCGAGCGCGGAGCAGCGCGGAGTGCCGCGGAGGAGGCAGGCTGACCGCCTCCCTGGGCGGCGGCGCTGGCCGCGGCTGCCTGCGCGGGGAGGCGCGGAAGGAACAATGCGGCTGTCAGGGCAGCCACTGCCCGGTGCCACCGGCAGGGAAGGGCCCTCAACTCCTTTGCAAGCAGGGTCGTAAATTTTGCCGCGCGCCTTTGACAGCGGGGCTGCAGCGGGGCCAGAGCCAGCGCCGAGCGCGCCTTCCCCCACCGCCCACACAAAGGCTGGCCCCGGCCCCGCTTCCCCGGTCCCGGCCCAGCTTCAGCCTCGGCCACCGTTTGTGTCCTCCCGAGCCTCGCTGCCCGGGCGGAGGAGCACTCAGTCCCCGAAGCGGGCTCGCTTCCTTGCAAGTCCCAGATCGATAGCTCGGACTAGGGGGAAATGGTATTTGTGTTTTTATATAAAGCCACCGTCTCTGAACTCCACAGAATATGGACAACGAGGCTGAGATTTCTCTGTGAAATCCCAGAGTCAGCTGGAAATACTTTCTGCAAACAGGATATTCTTTATTATTCCTTGCTGGAGTAATTTCTAAAAAACCCATAGATTGTAGTTTTTTATTACTTCCGTTTCGGTGGCAGGACAAAGTTTCCTGTGTTATGAATTATACATTCAAACAATAACACATTAATTCAATTATTCAAAGATGACAAATGTTTATGTGCTTCGGTAGTGACTAAGGAACAGATTTGCTACTTCACGAGAACTCCTACGTTTTTATCAATGAAGTTTTATATTATCCTGTTGGTTCGGGAAAGAAACCAAACTCCACCAAGACACGCAGTAAAACGGACCCGAACATAAATCGCAGCCCTTTCATAAGAGCGTTTATTCCCGCATATAGCCCGGGCTATTTTATCAGTTTGACAATTGCCGGAGTTGTTGTTATAAATCATCATAAGTAATTCCTGAAAGGGTGCGAGGCTGCTGGGGGGCGGGCGGAGACTGTAAATCTTTCTGTTTTATTGCTCTATGAACATATGCTCCGATTGAAGAAGTCTTAGATCCTTTACTAGAGACAAATTCGTGCAAAGCTGGAGTCCCACCAGCCAGAGGATTAACAATAAATAGGCTTTTCTTCTCAGTCCCCTTTACGATGTCTTAATTCTGGTGGTGGTGGTGAAGGTGCTCCTTCCTTCCCTCCTTGCTTGCTTTCTTTCTTTCTTTCAGCAGTCCTACATTTTCACATTAAATTTCGCTTTTTTAGATTTTTTAATTTATTTTTATTTTTAAGCCCTAGACTTTGACAAGACACCCGAGGGCTGTGGGGCTTTTTCCAGGCGGGTCGAAACTGCCCTCCAAAAAGTCATTTTCTTCTGAATCCTCTTTGTGCTTTTTGCTCTGCCAGTGCCCAGCTTTTCCCTCCACTTTTGTGTAGGAAGAGAAAGACCTCTCCGTCATCCAAAATGTCTAAACAGCGGCCAGAATTATGTTCGGCTTTGTGTGTATGTACACAAGTATGCAGAACACGCTGTGCGTGTAGGGGTTGCTGTATGTACACACAGATACGCGAGCGCGGGGGGCTCTGCAAAACTACCCAGACGCCGAAATATATGGCTGACGGAAAAGGATATAAAGAACCATTACCTCTTACTTGAGGCGAGATTTAAGTGCATCATTTCGAAGAAATATAGGATTATAAATCCGAAGCCGTACACAATAATTTACATTGAACTTATGTTTCCATCACTGGACTCCAATCTTTTTATAACTGGTTTGCAAAGTCAGGAAAAGCAATGTAATTTAGATAAATGTTACAATGCACTTACGGCTAGTATTGTAAGGTAATACGTTACTGTCACATCCCCATGCTTTGGATGGTAATGAAATCATAGCAGATGTTAGATTAGGTGTAGTGTATTTATAGCTACAGATATGTTAGAAAAAACAAACAGAGGAGCTCATATAGTTCTTTTTTTTGCTGAACTGGAATTGTTGGGGAGCTTTGTGGGTACACATGATGAATATACTTCGGGTTTGCTCTATGTCTCTTCATGCACAAAGGGAGGAAAGGCAGGCTCAGGGCAGACACACACACGCACAAATGTCATGAGGTTGTTGGCTTGGCTTTTTAGTTCCCCAACGCTTGTTTAGCCTCCAGACAGGGGTACTCCCGGCTACCCCGCATCTTCCCTGTGCGGAGAAGGAGAAAGAAAAAATTCGCTCACGCCAGCGGGCCCCAGTGCCTTTGCACCAGAGCAGCGCTGCTGTGGAGCTGCCCCTTGCGCAGGCTCTCGTCTGCCACCGGTCCCAAATACCTCCTCTTTCTCCTCCGGGAATTTCTGCGTCCTGGGATCATCCCGCGGAATTCACCTTTTCCCCAGGCTCCGCCGGCCCCGCGGGGCACGTAAGTGCGAGCACCTCCGCCGACGGCCGCCGCGGTGCAGCGCGGAGCGGCGCGGGGCTCTGCGGGAGGAGAGGGGGCCGGTACGCGGAATGCGGGTGCGGTGCGCGGCCCGTCCCGCGGGGCCCGGGGCGGCGGCCCCGGTGCGCGGGGGTGCGGGCGGCGAAGGGGAGCGCGCCAGGCTCGGGCCGGCGAGCTGCTCCCGTGATCACGTGGGCCCTGTTCCTGTATTTTAAGGCAGTGCCTATATTTCTGATTATAAAGGGGTTTCTCCTGCTCGCCCCCAAAATTCATCAATGGCCGCACGATTTAAAACCAAAACAAAACACGAGCCGGCCAATTGCCGCCTGTGGTTGCAGGAGGCTGATGGCTGAGGGGTTGTGTGTTGATTTTTTTTCCTCTCTCTCTCCATTTTTTTTTTTTTTTTTTTTAAGCCCAACAAATTCCGATTTCTACTCGCTCTCTTTTATTGGTAGTTGAGCCTGAGCTTGTTTTCGCTCTATCGGGAATTCTGGTGTATGGAAATGTCTGTAAAACCGCAAGATCAGGTTTAGGAGAGTATTGTCTGCAGACAAAGGGTGAAGGATATATTCTAAGAACTGCAAGCGCAGATCCTGAAAAGTGAGGAGTCCAGGTTTATGATAAATTGATGCACAGGTAAGCAACTGCATGACAAAATGGGACCTTTAACCACAGGGGCTGCATTATCGCCTTTGCTCAGAGACTGTCTGGAATTTGTTTGCAATCTCTGCCCATAAGGGCTGCAAACGCATGGACTGGTCTCCACCTCTCTGAACACTTTAAGCTGTATCTTCTTTTTATTATGCTCCTTAAAGAAAATGTAGACTCTTGCAGAAAGGCTAGGGGAAGACGTTTAGCCCTATCCTCTTCCAGATTTTTGCTGGTTGCAGGAAGGGAATTGCAAATAATCAAAGGAACAAGGGAGAGACAACTTTGCTAGATGCGCCTATTGCCAAAATAAGATTGAGCATCGCTTTAATGCGTTGCCGTGGGTAGCCGGGCAGGGGGTAGCCGTGTTGATTTGTAAAGGGCGATTTAAACTAGGGTCATCGGTAATGTAGCCTCTGCATAGGGTCTCTTAAATATTCCTGCCAAATGTCTTCCCAAATCTTTTTTCCCCTCTCCGTGCATTCGTGTTCCTCAGTGGCTGTTGTTTTCATCACCCAGTAGTTTTGGTGTTGATACTACCGGTATGCTCATGCTTCCCAGTTATACACACTGTCTGAAGCATGGCTTGAGATTTATGTACCGAGGAGTTTCTTGCCCTCCATTCCTGCAGTTTGATCAATCTGGCGGTGGGAAGGTGCCCGGGGGGATCGGCCGGTGTTTCTTCGGGTGGACGGGGGAGCTGACAGGGGCCGTGCAGCCTCTCCGCACACATCTGCAGCTCAGCTCCCTCTTGGGCTGTTGCAACTAGCCCGGCTCTCGCAAAAGCCCCTGTCTTCACCGGTCTGTGGCCTTCCTGCAGCCCGGGTGACCTCTCGGTTATGTTTGTTAGACAGCCCCCGCTTAAAGCCCAGCTTTGTGCTGGCGGGCAGGAGTGGGTGTAGGGCAGAGCCGGACCTTGGTCGCCCCGGCCGCTCCGGCAACTCTTCAGTGGGATCGAGGTGCCAGTAGGATGCAGGGCAGAAAGGCAAGGGAAAGGGAAGAAAGGAGGAAGTTGGCGTGGTTGCTGTGATTTTTTTTGTTTTCCTTTCTGTTGCGTGTTGCTCTGCTCGATCAGAAGTTAAAAGCAGTGAACATTTTTCTTAGCTGTATGCCTCCAAGCTGCTGGCCTGCCAAGTTAGTCAGCTGAATCCAATTACTGCAAGCAGCATTTCATTTGGCTCGATGGAAGCACTCACTTATAACTTCACCTAAAATTTCAATAATACCTATATTGGGCCCATGCTTGAATAATTCTAAAGATTTCCCTGCGTTTAGCTCTGGCGACTTCTTCTCTGAGGTGGCTTCTGCGGGAGCAGCGCCAGGAGCAGAGCACAACCCCAGCATGCCCGGGATCCCCTCTCTGCAGAACAAACTTTGGAGGCTACTCTTGTGGCCGTGGACATCCTGGGATTTGGCCAAGCTCTCGTCAAGTACAGCAAGAAGGCTTCCGCTTGTGAGACTCAGGAGCTGCTTCAGGAAGGGATAAGTCGATAATTAATTAGGCACAAAATGAAAACCTACCATATTAATCAACAGCGGCTAACAACGACTGGGTTTACAATATTATGATCTCTCCGCTCAGGGGCTAAGGTGTAACGCCACTTACGCTGCCTTCAAACACCCTGTAAAGTGATATTTCTAATGACCCGTCTTTAAAAAAAATAAAGCACTTAAAATTGACGTACACCCACGTGAATATATTATATAAGACGTTGCCGGGACAGGCCCAGGCCAAGAACCTGAGTGAGCATCATGTGTAATCATGAAGCTCCACTTCCCCAACTCCAGTTTGCCAGCATAAATTAAGGTGATAAGAAGAGGGAATATTGCATCCTACTGGGTTTGGGTAGGGAGAGAGAAGACTTGGTGGAAAGTTGTAAGGTCTGTTGTGTTGTGAGCTATTGGAGGCGCTTCCGTTGGTTGTTCATTAAGTGGTGAGTTATTGCTGTACGAGGCAAAGGTCATTTCAAAGGCTTATGGTGGCTAGCTATCGTCTTTATAATGACCTGGGCTTCTTTGTGGGGGATTTTCTGGCACTCTTAAGTTCTTAAAGTCCTGAATCGACACGTAATACAGACAAATGCAAAATGCTCATTTCGAGACGCAGATACTTGCGGGGCATTTTCAGCGCTGGGGATTCTCCGCTTATCTTTCTCTCTGTCTTAACAGGCGGCCGGGGGGTAGGAAGGGAGAAAGACCTGCGCTAGCTCTGTTTCCCCGGGGCCCTCCGCGGGCCGTGAGTTGCGGCCGGCAGGAGCGGTTGTTGTGACCGACGGGGAGGACCCCACAGCTCCCATGCAATGGCGCTCCCGCTCCTCCGTGAGCTGAATCTCCGCACCCCTCCGCGCCTCGGCCCGGGCCGGGAGATCGGGGAGGCAGGCGCGGCTCCACTCCGCGGTCGGTACGCGGAGTGCGGCGGAGCGGCTGCCACAGGCCGCCCTGCCAGGGTAGGACCCGCAGCCGCGGTATTTTGCGCATTTTTTCTCTCCCCGCCTTTCTCAAAGCACTATTAACAAATGGAGAGAAGCATCTGCCCTTTGTCTGGCAATAGATCTGACGCGGACGGAGAGACACGGTGAGGGGCTGCGAACGAGATGTGCATTTATTAACAAAGTCCTAAGGAAGAAAGTCCAAAAAAAAGCAGTTTCCGCTGAGAGTTCTCATTTTTGTTGCAGGTCCGTGCCCACGGATTATCCAAAGGAACCTGAAGATCCTACCCACACAGTTAAAGTCAAAAATCAAGAAAAAACATAAGTGTGGTGAGTTCTCTAAATTTCCTTTTCCATTCACCTCCCGCTTTCCCCAGCGCTGCAGGCCCTCAGCAGGGACCAAAGCCCGGGCCCGGCCACCGGCCCGCAGAGCGGGAAGCGCTGCTCGGGCGGGCGAGCCACCGCCTTCGACACCAGATTATACCAATAAATATCAGCCCGCAGGAAGCCCCGCTTTCAACGGGGTCACAGGGAGCCGAGCCAGGCTGGAGAGCAGCCTTGCCCTTCACTCGGCAGCGGGCGTCTGCCCGTGGGGGTGCTCCGTAGCTGATTTAAGAGGCCTTACGGCGGTCACTGCTCCGTACCGGAGGGCCCCCGCCGCTCCTCCGTCCGCGGGCCCTTCCGCGTTTCTCAGTGTTCTCAACTCTGAGCAAGACCTCCCGGCTCAGGTCCAGATCCAGGTCCAGCCTCAGCGGTGGGTGCCCGGCTGCCCACGGCAGCCGGCCCAGCGCAGAGGGTTCCCATCGCCTGGCTCTCCTGGCCGTGGCCCGGAGCGGCAGTTGGGTCCGGCAGTGGGTCCAGCGTGTTCCTTATATACAGGGCTGCCCCGGGTAGGCTGCCGGGAAACGTGCCGAGCAGGGGATTCTTTTGCCGGGCTCCCTCCTACGCGCCGGCTGCTTTGCACTTCTGAAAGTGCCGTGGCTTGGGAAGTGTTTTCCTTTTCATTCCTGGCCGGAGCGTTTACTGCCACGGCACTAGCAGTCATAAATTTTGTTACAAACCGCAATGACAGGTGCATTGATATGCACCCTGAGAGCTCCAGCTGCTTTAATAACCGCTCCGCTGGCCGCGCTCACCGCCTCTTATTTATTCGGTATCATATTAGATATTGATCCTCAGCAGAATTAAGTGTAGTGGAAGTTTTAGTAGAGAACTGCTTAATATGGAGGTGTCGAGAGGAAAGCACCGGGTAGACGCGTGGGCTCCTGGCTTATCCCCAGGTATTGCCGTGAGAGGGTCGGTAATCTCCAAAAGAGTTGGAGCCAGCGGCGGGACGGACAAAAAGCCCCATTATCGTGTCCAACGCCAACAGTTCAGATGAGGTTAACCTTTTTGGAGAGGAGGAAGGGAAATCTGAAGCACAGACATGGATACGTTGTGGTTTTCTACCCTTGGAGGCTCCGAGCCCACCTCCCACCGCTCTGCCCCACCATTTGGATGTCACCTCTTTTTTTTTCCCTTTTCCCTGGAGGCTGTTTCTGGCCAAACCACCAAGTGTTGAGCCCCTGCTTTGGTGTTACCTATAAAAACATCACCCCGGGCCTTGTACTCGTGGAAAATCAAACCCTGGAAAGGTCTCTCTTCCCTCTTTCTCTCCCTCACTCTCTTTTTAAGATCTAAAGATGAGCCACCAAACAGTTGAGCATTGTCTATGTGATTTATGGCCCATAGCCTCCTTTTTAGGTTCAAGCAGAGTTCACAAGCAGTTGGTATTTCAGAAAAGAAATAAGGCTTTTAACAGCTTAACAGCAATATTCTTTCTTAAGATTCTGCGTATTCTTTTGGGAACTATATTTCACAAGGCACATAAAAGCCTACGCTTAAGGCGGTGTTGTGCTAACAAAAGTCCTCAGTCCAGACCGTTCCCAAAAATGTAGATGATGGAAGTGGAAAAAGAGCGACAGAGTTATTTTGCACAAAAAATACTTTCAGGAGTCGTCAAGATTGTCACAGCGTATTAAAAAGCATTTGAATCGCCACCGTCCATTTCCATAGACAACTTTTCTTAACTAAAATTTTCCAGGAGAGGAAAATAGCTCTTTTCCTATTTCCATCAACTTCGCAGATCATCCCAAGCTTTTGTTCAGGGAAGAAAAGGACCTCGGTGGTTTGTGACAGGGGATAAACTGCAGAGAGCGGCCGAGGATCTCAGCCCGCTAAAGTTATTCTGAATTACACAGGCGTGTATAATCCCGGTGAATTTTAGGAAACAGATGAGAGGTACTCGGCGGTACCAAAGGCTGCGGGACAAAGAGGAGTATCCTGGTAGTATTGCTCAAGTATAGGCCTGAGAACGGTAGTTATCGGACACTGCTCAAAAATTTCTAGGTACTCTTCTCTGGTACGTTAATAGGCTTAAACTCTGAAGAAATACAACGAACTCTGCAGATACGTTGAGTTACAGTCTTACATTGCCATGTGAAGCATGTGGCAATTTACAGAATTATCAAAACTGTCGTAGAAAACACCTATCTGACAGGAAAAAATAATGGCAGGGAATATTTAAAAAGCCGCAACAAAATCACAGAACAGTTTCTATCTTGCAATAAGCTCAGAGATGTTGCAAAGGAAAAGGGAGCAGCATCCTGGCCCAAAACGTCTGTCCCGAGGGGACAGTGCGTTTTCGGCTTAAACAGCCTGATCGGGAGGGGGGGGGGGGGGGGGGGGGGGGGGGGTGGGAGGGAACCACAACACTT
>JBCJKH010056975.1:0-37842 GCA_039877255.1 Loriculus beryllinus | reverse complement strand
GGTGGCAGGTCCCGGCTCGGCTCCGCAGGTGTCCTCCTCTTGCGGGGCTACATCCTGGTGCTGAGGTCCGGCTGCGGGGTCACACGGCGTTCACGTGGCGGCCCCCATCCGGCACGGGGACGGCGATGGGGACGGGGAGTGCTGGCGCTTACCGGGGCCGAGCGCTGCTCCCTGCGGGCGTGCTCGGCGGCGGCGTGCACCGAGGGGAAGAAGCGGTGCTTGGTGATGGATGAGCTGAAGAAGTTGCCCCGCTCCAGCTGGGCGAGGACGGGCACTGTGTGCAGGGACAGCAGCCGAGGCTATGGCACCCGGCTCAGCACCAAACCCACCCTGTGCTGCCGGGGACCGCCAGCGCGGACTCAGCTGCCTCGCCGCGGGCTGCAGGTCCATGGGAACCTGCAGCGCCTCTGTCGCGGGACACCCCCGGGATGGGGACCCCGGAGGGAGCCCCGGGCCAGCGGCGGTGTCGCACGGGTGGGCATGCCCGAGGGGCGGGTGTCTCTGCAGCCGTTGCCATCGCTCACCAGGGCAGCCGGCAACGAGGACGTCCACTTCTAGCTCATGGAAATCCCTGAAGATCTGCAACCGGCAGGAAACGTTCCACCAGGGAAGAGGGAGACGGGCAGCGGTCATCGGGGCCCACCCCCGGCGCCACGGGGATGCCCTGCACAGGGCTCCTGCCACCCCCTCAGCTCCCGCAGCCCCTCCCTTACGTTCTTCAAGATCTTGATGGAGACGGTGTCCACGAAGCTGACGGGGCTGAAGTCCAAGATGACGGTGTGGAAGCCGGGCTGCGGCAGCCCCAGCGTGCGCAGGGTGGGCGCGGGGGGGGTGCTGCCCTCCGCCCCGCTCAGCTCGATCACCGCAGCGGCCGGCCCGTTGTGCCCATCCTGCGTGTGCTGGGAGGGACGACACCGGCTTCGCTGCAGGGGCCGGGCAGTGCCCTCCCCCGGCTCACCCTGCCCTCGCTCTTGACCGCATCAGGGCACGGGCAGCGGGCGCTCCGCTCGCACCTTCACCCACTTTCAGGCTCTTTCCTGATGCGTCAAGACCCACCCCTCTCCCGGTGCCCCTCTCTGAGCTGGGCTCATTAGCTGGCACCCGGGCAGCCTTTGTTCCTGCTCTTAATTGTGATTAAGTCGTTAAATGGCCAATGACTCACTGGTTCCACCACCTAATCATTAACGGCCCCGCTTTCCCCACCGACCTTGGGTGTGCCGCCGCGGCCCGGCTCTGCTCCAGTGCCCTTTCTCACCAACATGGCCCAGCCTGAACCGGGGCCACCGAGCCCAGTGAACGCAAGGGCAGGAGGCTGGGACCAGGCGAGAACAGCACAGAGGGGCACTGGCAGGGTCCCTGCGGCAGAGAAGCACCTTTTTCCTCTTTGCCATCTCCTTCTCTGCTTTCTTCTGCTGTTTCTTCAGCTTCTTGAGAGCCTTCTTCTTCTTCTCAATCAGGCGGTCCACATTGATGCCACTCTACAAGACAATGTGCCCATCACCACCCTGGTGCTGGCAGTAGGGACATGGGGATGTAGGGGAGGGGGTGGCATCCTTTCCTTCATACCTTCTTCTTCAGGGCCTCGGCGTACAGCTCCACATTGGCAAAGTAGAGGGTGGAGGAGGAGTAGAAGATCTTCACACCAGGGACCTCCTGTGCCTGAGGGAGATGGGGAGGTGATACCCCAGGGACAGAGCTGCTGCTCCCCTTCCCTCCCTCCCCAACTTGTCCCCGTTCCCTTCCCCAGCAAACAGCCCCTGGAGTGCTGCACCCCCACTGCAGCGGCACTTCCCCCCCTCGCTGTGTTACCATCTGGTACAGAGCCACGTCCCTGTAGACATCGGTGTCGGGGATGCGCCCCAGGATGGAGTAGTGGGGCCTGCGGGAGCAGAGCAGAGGCTGGGTCACCACAGGCCCCCCCTCACCTGGGCCCAGGCCCCAGCCCCAGCACTCACAGCTGGGTGCGGAAGATGACGGTGAGCAGCCCGAAGGCCACCGAGGCCCCCAGCCCGATGTCCAGGTTCAGCGTGAGCGTGGCCACGAACGTCACGACCCAGACGGTCTGGGGGGGGGCACATCAGCGGCGGCACCCGCGGGGACCCTCCCCAGGGCCGGGGCCCCCCCACAGGCCGGTGCCTCACCAGGTCCACCCGGTTGGACTTCCAGAGCGTGCGGATGTCTTTGAACTGCTTGAACATGCCATGGAGGTTGATGATGATGATGGCAGCCAAGATGGCCTAGGAGAGGAGTCCCTGCAGCTATGAGGATGCTGAGGGCAGGTCTAGGGAGGGCTCTTGCCTGTTCCCCTGCCACGGGACGGGCACAGGGGTGGGACGTGGTGCAGAGGCCGTGGGACCAGATGTACCTTGGGCAGGTCCCGGAAGAGCTCTCCGATCTTCAGGATGGTCACCAGGATGACCAGGGACGCGATGACACCGGCTACCTGCAGGGCATGGAGGGCGGGAGGCGAGGGGCATATCCCCACTGCCCACTGTGTTCCTTGCCCCATCCAGCCCCACAGAGGGAGGTGGAGCAGCCCAGACCCACCTGGCTGTTGCCCCCCGTGCTCTCCTGTACCAAGCTCCGTGACATGGAGCAGCTGATGGCGAAGCACTGGAAGAAGCCCCCCAGGAAGTTGCAAAAGCCCAGCGCGATCAGCTCCTGCAGGGACAGAGGGGCAGCGGGAGCGCCGTGCACCGTGCTGTGCACACAGGATCGGTGTCACTGGGGCAGGGGCCCTGCGTGCCCAAGCATCACCTGGTTGCTGTCCACTTTGTAGCCGTGCTTCAGGGCAAAGATCTTGCCCAGGGAGATGCAGATGGCGTAGCCCACCACGGCGATGGCGAAGGCGTTGCCCACCGCCTGCCCAAAGTAGCTGACATTAGGGACCACGGGCGGCTTCAACCTATGGCCAAGACAGGGAGATGGGGCTCAAACGGGGGTACCATGGGCATGTGGAGCCCTCGCAGCACCCACAGCGCCGGCCCCTCACCCACTGGGGATGTTGCCCACGACAGAGACACCAAACTTGGCGTTCAGGTCGACGCCGTAGGAGATGCCGGTGGAGATGATTATCTGGGGAGGATGGACGGAGTGAGGCAGGGCCCAGAGCACGACCAGGGGAGGAGGAGGGGATGGATGCCCTGGGGCTGCACTTACTGAGGCACCCATCCCACCCCATCTCACCCTAGAGGGGACAGGGCCACCCATGGCTGTGTCCCCACAGGAGCTGGGGCAGCTCTCGGTACCGTGATGAGCTCAATGGGGATGGGCATGGGCAGCTTGGCGGCGAACTTGTGGTTGAGCTCTTTCACGACGAAGATGACCACCATGGCAATGATGGCGGTCACCAGGGTGCCCACGTTGGTCTCTGGCAGCTTCTGGCAGATCTCGATGACGGTCTAGAGGACATGGCAGGGAATGGGGTCGGGGCAGCCCCATGGGAGGTCTGGGGGCTCTGTGAGGCCCGGGGGCGAGCAGCCCCTCACCATGAACAGGGAGAGCGGCCCCGAGTGCTCGCCCACGGACACCCCAAAGACATTCTTGAGCTGGGAGATGAGGACATGCACGGAGGCAGCGGTGGTGTAGCCGCGCACCAGCGGGTCCGAGAGGTCGGTCACCACGAAGCCGAACTGCAGGAGGCCAAGGGCCAACTGAAGGGGAGGAGGCAGAAGTGACCCACAGCTCCTGGCCCTGGGCCTCCACGGGCCCTGTTCCCCGCCAGGCTGGGGCCCCTGACCTGGAAGATGCCCGTAAGGACGGTGATGGTGGCCACCAGCTCCACGCGTGCGGCGTCGCGCCGCTCCTCATTGACGGTCATGTTGCTGCCATTGATGGACTCCAGGAAGTTCTCACTGGGCAGCAGGGAGTCCGTCAAGCTCCCAATCATGACGGAGATGACGGCGAAGGGGCCTGGGGACAAGCAGGGAGCGCGGGGTCAGCACCAGGAGCTCTCTGAGCTCCGCAGGTACCTGTGCCCATGGGCTGGGCTCACAGCGCACCCACTGTGCTTTGGCTCTGCTTTACCCAACCACCTTCTTGGAGGAACAAAGTAAAGGCGAGAAAGGTCCCCTCCAAGCACTGATGTGGCCATGCCGTGCCGTGGATGAAGGCTCCCCACCCCCATCCTTGCTCCATCCTCACCATCCCTGTGGGAGCGTGTGGTCCCCCAGCTTACCCACGGAGTTGTGCCTCGACGTCCCAAAGAAGAAGTAGAGGAAGACGGGGTAGAAGGAGGAATAGAGGCCGGTGACGGGGGGCAGCCCAGCCAGCAGCGCATACGCGAGCCCTGCACATGGAGCAGGGACACGCGTGAGGGGGGGCCCAGCCTGGCCCCGCCGCAGGACCTGGGCAGCGCGGGCCCGGAGCTCACCCTGGGGCAGGTGCATGATGCCCACGCTGAAGCCCGAGGTGATGTCCCCCAGCAGCCAGTCCTTGAGCGGGTACCGCGGCAGCCAGCGCAGCACGGGCAGGAAGCGGAACAGCAGGGACTTGGCGGCGGAGGCCGAGCATCTGTGGGGACAGAGCCGGAGCAGGGCTGAGCACAAGAGCTCAGGGACATCGGGGGGGAGCAGTGGGTCCCGTGGGACTCCAGCTCCATCCACTGGAGCTGCTGTGTCCATCCAAGCAGGAGGACGGGTGCGAACACGGGTGTGTGGGCTGGGGGGACCAACCCCTGGGTCCGCACCGTGTCCACCACTGGGATGGGGCAGCCGGAGCCAGGCTCCCGGTGGCCGTGGGGCTGGGGTCCCGTCACATCTCCCCGGTCCTACCTGTTCTTGTGGAGGCAGCGGCGCACCGAGGGCTTGGCGGGGGGGTTCCGTGGTGCCACCTCCTCCAGGTCAGCCTCGCTCAGCGCCCCGTGGGGTGCTCGGTGAGTCAGCACCATCTCTGCCTCCATGGCCACCCGGCCCTTCATATGCAAGCCCTGCGGGACAGCAGGGGCAGCTCAGCCCTGCCCGGCCCCAGCACACACACAGCCCCTCCTCAGCCCCGTCACCCCATGGAGCCGTCAGCCAGGATGGGCCCTGAGGCCGTGGGTGCCGGGATTTGGGGATGGGGCAGCAGCCAGTGCGCAGGCAAGGGGGAGCTGGGACCCTACGGTGAGCACTGCCCATCCTGCCCTGCGCCAGCCCCGCTGACACACACCAGTCCCATTGACCCACACCAGCCCCACTGACCCACACCAGCTCCGCTGGGCTGCAGGGGGGGCTCCCCCTCCACCTCCCCACGCAGGACCCACCTCGGTGCCAACCACCCTTCCCTCCGCGTGCCGCAGCGCAGCCACCGAGCAAAGCCCCAGCCACCCCGTCCGCAGACTTTGTCCCTTTACACATGAGGGGAGCAGGAATGTCAGCCCCAGCCGGTGCCACGGACCTGCCGTCTCCCACCGGTGCCCTCCCAGCCCCTGCACCCACCGGGGTGAGCTGAGGGCATGGAGCAGTGGGGCTGGGAGCTGCCCCTCACAGCGTGGGATGGGGGGACCGAGGTGTCCCTGCCTGGATGCATCCACAGCCTCGGAGCTGCTCCACGCTGACCCAGGGCATGGGTCCTGAGATGCTCACCCACAGGCAAGCGGCCTCACGAGACACTCCTGGGGGGCACAGACCCCAGCCCCCTGCCCTCTGACCTGGGGGTCCCCACTTGCTGCCAGCCCGGCTCTACTGCCTCATGGATTCACACCAGCCTAAGCCCTGAGACTCGGCTCAGCCCCTGCTGCTGTGCTGGCTCCCCCGGCTGTCCTCATGGACACCCCATCCCTGGGACTGCCCTGGCTCCTCTCGGTTCCCAGCTGCAGCCATGGCCAGTGCCGCCGTGCCCCAGTGCTGGGCACAGGGATGGAGCTGCTGCTGCTGCCGGGTACCCGGTGCCAAGCACTCACCTCCACGGGGCACCACTCAGGGAGCAGCCGTCACCCTCCTGTGCCCTCCACGGGTGCCCCCTGCCCACCCCATGGAGCCGGGGCTGTGCCCGGGGCAGGGATGGGCACTGCAGCCTCCAGCTGTGGCATCGGGGTGTTCTCCATGGGCCCCAACCCCTGCTTACCTGCAGGAACGGGTGTGCTGCGCCCTGTGGACTGCCTCGCTCTCCACGGCACAAGGAGACCTGGCCGTTATCTTGTTCCAAAGGTCCCCAGCGGGCACCGGAGTCCTGCTGAACCCATCACACCTTCCTGGGCTCCACCGTGACCCGGTACTGCCGCAGGTTTTGGAGGATTTGAGTCACGCTCGGCCCATACCCATGGGGACACGGCACTGGAAACGCGGGCACCAGGGCAGGGCTGAGCGGTGCCAAGGTGTGGGGTGAAGTCAGGGGGGCAGGACGGGAGCTGGGGAGTCCCAGGTGCCCTGGGCAGTGGGGCGGGGCTGGGACAGGCACAGAGGGTGACACCGGGACCGTGCTCTCCGGGGTCCGAGCCGCTTGTCCCCATCACTGCCAGAGGAGGACACCCCGTGGCCACCCGGTCCCTCCCCCTGGTCACAGCACGGGGGGTTCCCGCAGCAGCCGCACGCAGACCCCTCTGTCTGCCAGCACCGGGGCCAATCCCGCCCCTCCTCCCCCGTCCTTCCCGCATCCCGGCTCTGCCGTCCCACCCTCGTGCCCACGGTCCCACCGGGCCGGGCAGCGGCACGTGCCGGCTGCCTGCCCATCGCTGCTCCCTCAGCCGCACACGGGGAGGCCGCCACAGGCTCTGCCCGATAGCGCCCGATAGCGCCGGGCGCTCCTCACCGCCTCCTTATCGCCGCGCCCGTCCCCACCCCGCGCCGCCGCTCCCTGCCCCGCAGCCCCTCGCCCCCTGCCTCGGGCTCCCGCAGCTCCCGGCACCGCCAGCCCCGAGCCTGGGGCCGCCCTGGGCTGGGTCGGGCTCAGGCCGGTGCCGAGGACGGAGCCGAGGGCCGGGGGTGAGGGCCCGTGGCGACCCTTGCCCGGACGCCGCAGATCGATCCTGCCCTTTGCTCACCCGCTCCTTCCCCTCCAGCAGCAGCAAGGGCAGGCACAAGGCACCAGGCTCGCGCCGTTCTCCCTCCTTGCCCACGGGCGCAGCCGGGGCCGCGCTGCCCGGACGGTGGATTCGTGCCCACGGCCTCACCCTGCTGCTGGCCAGGGCTGCTGGCAGCTCCCGGCTGGGCCCCACGGCAAACCACAGCCCTGCGGCTTCGCGGGGCTGCCAGCCAGGGCCAGAAGCACCGGCACCAGCGCAGGCAGGGCCAGGTTCAAGCTGCACGTGAAGCCCTGGCCCTCAGCATCACCTCGAGCCCCAGTCCCAGGTGTGGGTGCAGGACAGACGGCAGCGAGCCCAGCACCACTTTATAGACCTTTATTTCCAAATCTGGCGCTTCCATGATACACTTTTACACAGCCAGGGCGAGGGAGGGCACAGGCATCTCCCTGCCCACAGCACTGGGACATGGACAGAGGAAAGAAACCAAAACCAACCAAAGCCCCCAAGGAATCAAACCCAAACCAAGCAGGATGCTCCCCAAGCCCAGGCCACAGCACCACAAACAGGGAGGAAGCCACAGACCGACGCCTGCTCCTCGCCCGGCCCAGCTCTGCAGGGGCAGCCGCGAGCTCCACTGCTCCCTTCTTTTTGGCACTTGTCACTTGCTCCCCGGTTGGCACCAGCACAAAGAGCCCTGGACCCGGCGCGGCGGCAGCATGGGCGCAGGACCGCGGCACGTGGGAGGGAGCTGGCTCCCGAAGGCGAAGCCGGGTGGCACGGAGGGGCCGGAGCCTGGCCCTGCGCACCCCGGTCCCAGCAGCATGTAAACATGGCAGCACAGCGAGCACCCAGCCCTCGTGTGCCCTCCACGTGAGTGGGGCCGTAGCCAAGGATGGTGGCACGGCAGCAGGGGCTGCATGGGGCTGTAAGGCAGTGAGGAGCAGGGAGCAGGGCACTGCTGGGCTGGGGCAGGCACAGGAGTGGCGTCAGCCCATGGCACCCGGGAGCAGACGAGCTACCCGTCAGCACAGCTCCAGATCCCAGAGAGCACCAAGTGCTGCTCATTACCCTCTCCCAAAACCTGGGTGCTCTGAGCTGGGGTCCTCTGCAGCCGCAGGGCTGCAGGTCTGGACACAGAGCACAGCTGCTGTGGGCAGTGCCAGAGCCCAGGGCTCCTGTTCCTGTGGCTACCAATCCTCCACAGGGCAAGTGCCAGCTCTGGGACCAGCCCAGCCTGCTGTTGAGCAGGGCTGTGGCCACCCAGCTCCTTGCCGGGACCCACAACCAAGAGGTTTGCTCTACAACACAGGTTGAAGAGCAGAGCACACAGTGAGTAAACCCATGTGCTCACTGCTGAGCAGAGACCAGCGCTCACGAGCATGGGACCATCCTGGTGCAGGATGGGATCGAACAGCAGAGAACACAGGTCCCCAACGTGGAATCTGCTGCTGCTGCACTGCCTTGTGCTCTCACCGACCCACAGCCCTGCTCACAGCCCTGGAGGGGTCCCAGGGGAGGGCAGGGGGGGCCTGGCTGTGGGGCTGAGGGACCCCAGCAGGGAGGATGGCACCAAGACACATGTGCAGGTGCAGGGCAGGAGGGTGGCTGCCCTGCCATGGGGCTAGGACAAGGCAGTGCTGCACAGAGCAGGAGGGCTGCCCCACACGGCCCCCCCGGTGCTCTGGGATCACGGTCCCTGGTAACCCAGGGAGGCTGGCAAAGGGCTCTTGGTGAAACAAACACTCCAGGTCCTGGGAACAGACCATCCGTAAAAATAACCATAGAAATTTCTCTTCTCTCTGATTACAAAGATACAAAAAGGTAGAAAACCCTCCCCCAACCCACGTCCTGGGCTGCCCCTGCCCCCCTGCAAACAGAGATCTGGGTCCGGGGAGGGCTGGAGATGCCACCCTCACCCAGCACCCTCCCTCTATACCCATCATCCCAGGCAGGCGGGGGGGAGCTCCCGGCCTCCTCGGGCAGGGGCAGGCAGGGCTGGGCTGGGGCCTCTGACCAGCACCAGTTCTGGCCCCTGCCTGTGGGACACCAAACCTCAGCTGGCAGCGCCAGGCAAGGGCCCTGCGGCTTCCGTCTCTCCCATGCTCAGCTCCGGCCCTCAGGAATGCCCCTCGTTCCTCGTGATCCTTCTCGGAGCAAAGAAAAGCCGCGTTAGGCCATGGCATCACCCCCGGCTCCAGCCGCCTCCCAGCCATACCAATGGGGACAGGGCAGAACCCACTCCTGCATCAAGGCAGCAACAACTGTCTCCAAGTCCCTGAGCTCAAGGAAGAGGCATCAGAATCCCAGCCTGGTTTGTGTTGGAAAGGACCTTAAAGCTCCTCCAGCTCCAACCCCTGCCACAGGCAGGGACACCTTCCACTAGAGCAGGGTGCTCCAAGGAGGGATAGGATGGAATGGGATGGGAGCGATGCCAGCAGGAAGCAGAGCTGGAGCGGAAGAAATGAGAGTGGGACAGGGTTCCTGGGGCAGGCAGGGCTCCTGCAGGACTCGGGCTCCCTCCTCCTCTCCAGCCTGGCCCTCGCACACGTTCCCTCACTGTGACTTGAGCAGCCGCAAGTGAGGGTCATCCCCTCCGGCAGCCCCAGCCTCACTGATGTATCTGCTCGTGCTGCAATGCCCGGAGCTGCTGCTCCTGAAGGTTCTCCTGCCCGGTCACTGCTCTGGGCCTGCAGACCACAGACCACAGGGGCCCCCCTCCCACCGCCTGCTCCCTCCAAGCCAGCCCCTCTGGGAAGAGGCTGGGCAGGCAGGCGATGCCCGGCCGAGGAAGGGACAGACTTACTCTGAGTCTGGCGACAGCTCGGAAATGCTGTGGGAGGTGGTGGAGCGAGGCGTCGAGGGGCACAGTGCGGAGGGTGTCGAGGTCTGCATGGCAGAGGCGGTGGCGGTGGTCTGCGGACACGAAGGCGTGCTGGAAGATTGCACCGAGGACAGGACGGAGGAGTTAAAGGAAGCAAGGATGGAGGAAAGGATATCTAACTGTTCCGTGGAAGGGTGGCGGCTGGGCACGGCCTCCAGGGTCTCTCGAGAAGGCTGCCTCCTCGCCAGCGGCTCTAGGCTTTCCCTAGAGAGCTGCCTCCGAGACAGACTCCCCAGGTTGTCCTGCGAGGGATGCCTGCTAGGCACTGTGTCCAGAGGCTCTCTGGAATTACATCTTCTGGACAGAAAGTCCAGCTGCTCCCTTGAAGTTTGTCTAGCTGATGCTAGCTGGTCCCTTGAAAGCTGTCTTCTAGAAAGCAAATCCAATTGTTCTCGAGAAGGATCTCGACTTGGCAATGTGTCTATTCGGTCTCTGGACACCTGCCTGCTTGGCAATGTGTTTAGCCACTCTCTAGCCACCTCTCTGACTGGCCCACAGTCTAGCTGCTCCCGTGACCCAAATCTGCAGGGTAAGGTGTCCAGGTGCTCTTTGGAGCCCTGCCTCCGGGACAGCGTGCTCCCGCGGTCGTGCTGGCTGGGCCTAGCAGTGAGCAGATCCAAGGTCTCCCTGGACCCGTGTCTGCTCAGGACGCTCTCCAGGTGCTCAGAAGAGCCGTGCCTGCTCGGGATGGTGTCCAGCTCCTCCCTGGAGCCACGGCGGCTGGGCACGGCTTCCAGGCACTCTCCAGAGTTGTGCCTGCTCAGTTGCTCCCGGGACATCTGTCTCCTCATGAGCATGTCAAGCTGCTCCCGTGACGAGTACCGGCTGGCTGGCTGCGACAGGCTGCCTGCCCCCGAGTAGATCCTGCCATAGGAGGCGGCGGGGACAGCCCTGTGACCCAGCGTAGAGGTCTTGTACCATGCCAGCTCGTTGCTCATCCTGCCGATGGAGGGCAGCCCTTGCAGAGGAGGAGGGTACTGAAGCCGGTTCTTCAAAATCCCTGCACGGGACAGAAAGAGAAGTCAAACTTTGCCCAGCAGTTAGAAGAGCATGAAAGCCAGGGGAGATGAGCCATACCTCCCCAAGGACATCATAGAATCACAGTGCGGGTTTTGTTCAAAGGGACCTTAAAGCTCATTCAGTTCCAACTGCCTGCCACAGGCAGGGACCCCTTCTACTGGAGCAGCTTGCTCCAAGCTCCTGTGTCCAGCCTGGCCTTGAACACTGCCAGGGATGGGGCAGCCACAGCTTCTCTGGGCACCCTGTTCCATGACAAGATGGATCTGATGCTGAGCCTTCAGGACCACGACAACCTGATACAGGCAAGGCCACCCTTGCCCACTTGCTCCAGGCTGTTACCTTTCCTTTGCCGCTGGGTCTGGGTGAGGGAGTTTTCATCCCCGCTGGTCAAGGCCAGGTCTGGCTGATTATTGTTGGCTGCATCCTTGTTGATGTCGAATCCCAGCTTCCGCTCAGAGCCCCACTTCTGCAGGGAGCAGGGGTGCACCTCGCACTCACCCAGAGCTGGCCAGTACGACACGAGCTCGTTGCCATCCACGTCTGGCGAAGGACACAGCAGAAGCGAAAGAGGGAGAGAACGTGTGAGCAGCACCCAAAGGCACCACAGGACACAGCCTGGCCCCAAGGCCTGAGCTCAGCCCTTCCCGCCGGAGCCCCGGGACCTGCCTCTGGGTGCAGTGTTGGCGGGCTGAGTGACGAGCCGCTTGCTGGGTGCCGTGTGCTTCGCCCCGTGCTGGAAGCGGCCCCGCAGGCGCACATTCTCCTCGCTCTCCGAGGATGGGATGGAGAGGCTGTGCTCCTCGTCCAGGGACAGGTCACTGTCCGAGTCCGAGTCCTGGTCTGCAGGGACACCACGGTGGGGGGACATTTCGGATGACGGTGGGAGAGGGTCCCGGTGGCGGGGCCAGGAAGGCACAACACTCACAAGGACCCAGCCTGCCTGAGCCCCACTGACCTCCCCTTGGCTGTGCCCTGCGCCTGCTGCTCCTCCCTGAGAGCAGCCTCTCTCCACCTCGCTGCACCTTCTCCTAAGGCAGCTCCAAACAGCCGTAAGATCCCCTCTGCCTTCTCTTCCCCCAGGCTGAGCAAATCCACCTCCCTCAGCCTTTGCTCACCTGTCTCATGACCCATCCACTGGCCTCACCCTACTGAGTCAAAAGTCTTGCGCCGTGCTGGGGAGCCCAGCGTCCCCACGGACCTCACAACAGTCTATGCCCTTTCTTCCGCCTCCTCCATTTCTAGCTTCTTGGGAACTGCTCTTTGCATCTGCCTGGGGGGAGACCATGCTAAAGCAGCACGGTACTTGCCTCTCTCTCCTACCCAGAGCACATTTGGAAGTCACCACTGAACACAGGGTGAAGGAAATAAGCACATAGCCACCACGCAGGCATGGGGCTGAACCTTACCTCCCCCAGCATCGCGGTGGAACATGGCCACATCAATGTCCGTGGGCCCGGCGTGAGCCAGCAAGCTGTGATCCAGAGCCGAGCCCTGCCGCGCCGTCACGGTGTCTCTGAAAAGCAGGAGGCCGAAGGGTCACAGCTGCAGGAGCCCGGCTCTGGCCACGCGCTCCCCCTGGCACCCGGGGTGCGGCTCTGCTGGCGCCGCGGTCCCTACCTGAGGTACGGGCGCTGGCTGGAATGGGTGCGGGCCGAGCGCACGCTGCTCACCGAGGAGATGGTGGAGGCCCCCAGGGTGATGCGGATGAGGCCGCTCTCCTCGAACAGCGCCGTGTTGTTGTAGGCACTGGGGCCCTGGTGAGGCAGGGAGGGGAGACAGGGCACGGGCCCCGTGAGGGAGGTGCGGCGGCATCCCGGGAAGCGGGACTTTTCCCATCAGCTCTGGTGGCAGGCAGGCAGCCGGTCCCCAGCCCCCGGGCTGCTCCTGCTCTCGCCTACCTGTGTGCTCCTCGTGGCCTCCTCGCTGTGCCCCTTCTTGCCAAGGCAGGCCACCTTCCAGGCCTCCCGCACCTCCTTGTTCAGTACGCAGAACAGGACCAGCACAGCCAGCCCCTGCGGGAGAGACACCATGAGGCAGCCCCTCGCTGCCAGCCAACCCACAGCGCCAGCACCGGCACGGGCCCTGCCTCCTCCAGAGTCCGGCACATCAGCCATGGGGGGCACCAGGCCTGGGATGCATCAGATCGCTCCCATTGCGCCCACAGTGGGCATGGCTAAGGGAGGACAGGCTGGGGAGCCCTGGCTGGCAGCAGCCAAGGAGCCCCTGGCAGAGTCCCTTGCAGCAACACCAGCCATGGCAGTGGCAGGAGGTCTGTGGGATGCTGCCATGGGTCATATCTGGGGTGTCCAACACCTCCACTGCAGGCTGCCCTCTTGCTCTGCCCTTGGAGAACATGGAGGCCTCTTCCCTCCAGACATGGTCCTTGCTGCCCCTTGAGCGTCACCTCCGAACCAAGCACCTTGCAGCCACCTCCTGCTCACGCCGTGCTCACCACAGGCAGAGCAGTGAGGAGTGGCAGAGCCACCCGCTGCTGCAGCGGTGACAGTGGAGGGACAAGGACCCTGCTCTCCTGGGCTGAGCCAAGCCCTCCCCTGGCAGAGGCTGGGCAGTTACCTGGAGGCTGCAGAGGACAGTGTAGAAGTAGTGGAAAGCCAGGACACTGTTGTTGACAGCCAAGAGGCCAAAGAGCCAGGTAGTGCTAATAACTAGAAGCAGAACAAAGGAACTCCGTAACGTCATGCTGGAGAGAGAGAGACAGACAGACAGGCACAGAGACACACACCAAGAGGTTAGTGCGTACTGTTAATCTACATTTAGAGCTCACAGACAAGAGATCCAGAGGGGAACATCCCTGCACAGCAGCTCAGCTCCCCCCGGCTCCCAGACCTTCTCTTCTGGATCACACATGGCGAACACAGGGCCCCAAACAACACGGGTCATTTGGAGGCACAAAGAACGGAGCCAAGCTCCAGGGCTGGCCCAAGAGGGAGCAGGGAATGGTCTCAGAGGGAGCACGTAGGAGAGGAAGCAGCATGGGCTGAGAGTTGGTGAGGGCAGTGTGGAATCCAAGCAGACACGGGGGTGGCTGTGAGAGCAGGCGGTGAAGGGGACAGGCTGGCGGGACAGTGTGGAGATGGGGACTCAGGAACAAGAGGAAAGGACAAAGTTTAGGAAGGGTTAACGTGGCTGAGAGGTGTGGGAGAGGAGGGCGGCTGCAAGGCTGACACTGATGCACAGAAGGGCCCTCTGCGATGGTGGAAGGAGGAGGATGGTCACTGAAACTGCTGAAAACCACGAGCCACAGGAGCTCTGCTGGGAGCTGGGCCACTGATACTCACAGAACCGACTTCTTCTTGGTCTCCTTTTGGCCAGGGGAACAGGACATCTTGGCCACAAGCAGGAACATGACCCCATTCATCTGAAAGTGTTGGCACTGATTAGAAGCAGTGCTAAGGGCTGGCTCTGACCTGACATACCCAGCACAGAGCACGGGCAGGGCCCAGCTCTGCCAGGCCCATGTGAGTGTCCCCTCCTTTCCCCTTCCTGCCTGAGCCATGGCCTCCCCTGTGTTTGATTGGAGTGAGGAGGGCCCTGGCTGAGGAAGGGTTGTACAGAGAACAGGGCAGGCAGTGGGCAGCCAAGGAAGGGGTGAGTGCCTGTGGTGTGCAGAAGGGAGGCAGGAAAGGGCTGTGGGGGAAACAGGACAGGGTTTTACCACAATGACGACAGTAATGGGGCCTGCAAAGCTCCAGACCAGCTTATCATGAATGGAAATCCAGCAGAAGTCAGGGTTCCCATAACCCTCAGGATCCAGGCCAACAGCCAGCCCTGTGGGAGGAAGGGAGGGGTCAGGTGCAGATCCAGCAGCCTTGGACTTGTCCAAGCCATGTCTCACCCCACCACTGAAAGCCACAAAGGGCTCTATCCCTGCCCAGCCCATGGGCACTCACTGCCAGCAACAGGTCATCCAAGCACACAGGCTTGGGAAGCCAGGAGACCGTAACCACAAGCCCTGCAAGCACAGGAGCCCCATGACCATTGAAAAAGCCACAGGGAGATGTGCTGAGGAATTACTTGTCCCCATTGGCAAGAGAACAGCCTTTGATACGTGGTCCCCAGCTGAGCACCACAGCACTTCTGGCTGTGGCAAGCCCACCCTCCGCTCTCCCCATAGGGTAAGTGAGCGGGGCAGCACCAGGGGGTCAGGAGGCTGCTGAGCACTGATGGCTGCAGCTCGTACCGGTGATGATGGCGGGCACTCCCCAGCCGATGGCATAGTAGAAACGCATGGCCCCAAAGTTGACGTTGCGAGCTTCCGTCTGCATGCGGTAGATGTGGAGGCCCTGGACGAAGAGCCAGGCGAAGGTGGAGAGGAAGAAGCAGTGGAGGAGGATGGCAATCACAGTGCAAAGAAACTGGGGGGACAAAAGCCACTCAGAGATGGTCCCATGGTGCCAACGGTATCTGCACCAACCACACCTTGTCCCCACCCCATGTGCTTGTTAAGCCACAGACCTGGTTCTCAGTGCGGTTGATGCCCAGGAGAAAGAGCAGCTCAGAGAAGAAGAGGGTGACTGATATGTTGGAGTGGATGCCACGTGTGTTGGACTTGAGGCCTTTGAGGCAGGTCAGGAAGGAGAAGGTCAGCAGCAGAGCCACCAGGGAGAGAGACACCAAGGAATAGGTGACAATTGCCAATGTCTCCAGGTCACCTTCCAGTTGCTGCAGCAGCAGAGAACCAAAGGCAAACAGCGGTGTCAGGGGGAGGCATGGGAAGACTGCTGAGCTCCCCAACTCTACTTGTGTCCACAGGGAATTTTCTGCCTGTGCCTGCTTACTGTGGGCCTCAGTGGTTAATAGCCCCCTCCAAGCCCCAAAGGCCGGGGTTACCTCTCTGTGCGAGCTGTCCATCAGAACCCCAAAGATGCCAAACTGGGAGCACTGGCAGTGCACGTGTGTGGTGTTTCGGTACACGAGCTCACAGTCCCTGGCTGTCCAGAAGCCGGAGGGGTTGGTCCTGCAGCCACCAAAGAGCAGAGGAGAGAACAGATGAGCAGGGTGTGCAGGGAACGAACTGCAGAGAAGAGGGGTGACTAGCAAGGATTTTCCACCAGCAGATACAGCTGTGCTCCTACAGCCCAAGTACTGGAGCCAGAGCTCTGCTGTGATCCTACTGTGCCCTTCCAGCAGGAATGAACCCCCTGGCAGAGGGCAGACGCCCCACGTCCCACTGCTGCCCAGGCACAGCCTGTCATGGCCAGGCCAACTCTGGGACTGCAGAGGCAGGTGCCTGGGGAAAGCAGCTCAAAGAGTAGCCCCACTGTGCCCAACTCACGGCGTGGAATGGTTCCACTGGACACAGAGAGGTTTGCTTCTGTTGGCTGTCTCCAGCAGGTGAAACTCCAGCACAAGAGGGGTGTCCAGGGGCCCCCGCAGGAAGGTGTGATTGCTGAACACGGACACACTCACGATGGGGGAGTTCATCACAGGATTCTTGGGGAGCCTGCAAGGAGCGACAGAGCTCTGCCATCAGTGTGCTTGGAGATGTCACCTTCAGGGGCTCCCAGGGATCCCAGATGCAACAGCTCTACCCAGCCCGCACCAAGGGGTCAGGAAACATGGGGCCGAGCAGCACCAAGGTGGGAACAGGGAGAGCACCACTGGGCCAAGTGCCTGGAACCAAACCCCAGCACTGCCAGGAGAGCAGGGCAGAGCCCAGCAGCCCCTTTGCACTGGTGCTCGTGGAGGGCAAGGGAGGCCGTACCTGACGCTGCGCCGATCCACCTGGTAGCGTGCAGGCAGCAGCCCCCCCAGTGTGCGGTACATGATGAGGATGATGACGGTGAGAGCAGGCTCGGGCTCTGGCACCACCTGCCCTGGGGAGGAGCTCTCCACTGTGTAGTTTCCTTCACCCCCAGCCGCCGTGGGCACTGCTGTGGGGGCAGCTGAGGACACAACCGAGTGGTGAGAACACACACACACACAGAGAGCTCTGAAGGCAACGTGTGAGCCTGGCTTTGGGATGGGTGAGATCAGAAGCTCTGAGCCCTCAGAGGTGGCTTGTGGATCTCTGGCAGACCCACGTCTCAGCAGGGTACATGCAGACTAAATGACCTTTAAAGGTTCCTTCCAACGCAAACCGTTCCATGATACTATGACTTTTCCAGCCCAAACCATCCCATGACTCTACACCCTCCCCACCAGCCATGCCTCCCGCACTGCTCCCCCAGTGATGCTCACATGCTCACCTTCGGCTTTCGGGGGGCTGAGCACCGACAGCGGCAGCACAACATGTGTGTGGGGGTCCCAGGCGGGCTGGCCCCGGAAGAGGCTGCTGTGGTAGCGAGGGTAGCGCCGGCGCACGTGGGAGCGGTTCTCCATGCGGTCGATGCTCAGCACTGCAGCGTGGGAGGGAAGGCAGCTCCAGGATGGCCATCTGGAGACAACCGTGCTCCAGGGCACCCCGCATTTGAAGTCATCATCAAAGGGACCGTACGAGCCACAGGCTGGGTGGTGGATCTGTCCCATGTTTGGGCAGGACATGAAATCCCAGCACCCACCAGGGCTCCTTCCCAGCCCAGATCCTTGCTCTGCCATAGGGCAGACTCCTTCTGCCACTGAGCTTTTTCACTTGAGACTGGGAGGGACCTGGGAGTGGGCAGCACACTCCTGGCCCTGCTGGCTCTCGGTGGCGTGTCAGCTACTGCAGGCGGGGATGGGAGCAGGATGTCTCTCACAAACACCTCCGTGTTCAAGAGAGCCCTCACAGAGATGAAGTACACTGAGAAGGGCACGGGTGTGATGGAGGAGCAGCTCTGCACCACCCCAGCCAGGCCCCACCAGCAGCCCAGCTCCTACTCACTGATGTTGGGGGTGACCACGCCGACAGGGTTGAGGTAGGTGAGCTTCATGTTGCTGGCCAGCGTGCCCGAGTAGTCCCGCAGCTGCTCCATGAGGCTGGCGCTGCCGTGCTCGCTGTGCGGCAGCATGGCCCAGTGCTCCCGGTTCTCCAGCGCCAGCACCGCGCTGCCAGCACGCAGCAGGTTCTGCAGGGACAGGGAGGGAGGAAACTGCTGCCCTTGGGCCCCTCCTGGCCACCCCCAGGCAGCAGCGCTCTGCTCCTGCCCAGCTTCCTGCACAAGGGCTCAGGGAAGGGGGTACTTTCTGTTACGGCAGACCCCCACCCTCAACACTCATCAACCAGCACTCTACAGAGACACCTTCCCTACACCACTGCCACGAGGGACATGCAGGCAGCAGTAAGACATCCCTGTGCCTTCCCGGGCTGAACAAACCCAGCTCCCTGCTGCTCTTCATGCACCCTGTGCTCCAGTCCCAACCACAGAGGTGACCTCCATGGCTGTCACTCCTGTGGGACAGCGTCTGTGTGGCACAGGAGAGCCATGCTCTCGATGTGGTGTCACATCCTGAACCCCCCAGAGAGCCAGGCTCAGGGTGGCTGCTGAAGACAAGCAGCAGCAGAAGCCACTGTGGTCTGGGGAAGGCCTCACCTCGTTGAAGTGGGCATCCTGTGTGGCTGTGAGGCCGAAGCCACGCTGCTGGCTCTCGAAGGCCATGAGGTGGGACAGCAGGCGGAAGGTGATGTGCACATCATTCCCAAAGTAGTGGTCCATGTGGTCAGTCACAGCCCGGAGCCGGTGGGCCAGCTTCTTGGCTTCAATTGTGTTGAGCTCAGTCTTGTTCCTCTCCAAACCCTCCAGCTGCCAGTGGGGTGAAAGGAAGGGATTAAACCATTAAGGAAGTTTCTCACTGGGAAACTGGGAGGCTGAAGGCACTGCTGGACCCAGGGATTCTTTCCAAAGCCACAGATACTCTCAGTGGTGGTCACCAGAACAGGGAGCATTTCCAGAAACACACCAGGGTTGCACTAGCCCAGCTAACCCAGTGCTGTACAGCACTGGGGCCAAGGAGATGACAGAACAGGGCAAGCATCTAGTGCTCCTTCCCTGCAGCTCTCCTGGTTTCAGTTACAATTGGGTTCAATAGACTCGCCTGGATATTTCAAAGGGATCTGTTACTAGCAAAGTCTGGGGGTTCAGATGTCCCATGGAACAGACACCCACCAGCTCCAAACCCAGCTCCAGCTCAACTGCCTTCAGGAAGTAGTTGTGTTCCTCTCAAATACAGGGACAGTACACAGGTCATTTCTGACAGGGACTCTCAGATTAGAGATGAAACCAAGGGAAGTTCAGCTCAGCTCAGGGCTCCCACATGATGGGTTTGGGACAGATGAGAAAGGTGCTGAGCACTGTGGCAAGGCCCTCTCCTACTCCAGGTGCCCACAGAAAGCTGAGTTCTTTGAAACCTTGCTCACACAGCTCCTGCTCTGCCATGACTGCAGAGCAGAGAGAGGATTACCAGCATGGAGAGCTCCTTGAAGGCAGGAGATGTGCAGTTGAAGAGATCTGGCTCCAGCCAGCCCTTCTCCTCATCGCAGTGTCTGATGGCTGCACCTAGAGCCAGGAGGAAGAGCATGTGGGAAGTTCAGCACAGGACCGATGCCTCCCCTCTGCACCCCCCATCACAGGGACCCTCTGCACCAGCTAATCCCAAAGAACAGCACCAGGAAGTGATGGGGAGGGCCTGCAACACCTCAGGGCCATCCTCCTGCTTTGCACCTGTGCAGCCCATTCACCCTTGGTCTGCATCACCTCAGCAAGATGCTCGCTGCAGGAGCTGGGTTCCTCTGCGGGCCTCTGGGCTGCACTACACACAACTGCAGAGGAATAAGTGCCTTGGCAGGCCCTAGGCTGGAGGAGCCCCTGGTCCCTCTGGGGCCGTGTCTGTGTCCCCAGGGCACATCATACCCTGCGCTTGTGAAGCCCATGCAGCTCCAGGCATCCCCTGCTGACAGCCTGCAATGCCTGCTGAGGGCCTGCTTCTCCACAGGGCAACATCACCAGAGGACGACAAGAGTCCTGCTGTGGAGCTGGCAAACTCACTCCAGGGATGAGTCCCTGCAGCTGAGGGGACTGGAGGGCCCAAGGGCTGCCACACAGCAATGGAAACACCAGCAATGAACGGGCTCAGCTACTGACCACCACCAAAGCACTGCTCAAGGCAGCACACAGAGTAGTGTCCTGGGCTGGGAGCATCGCCCTGCACACTCAGAGCATGAGGAACCCAAGTGTACCTGGCAGAACTCGGAGGACAGCAGCATGGCCAGGACAGGAGGGGGAGCCTGCAGCACACTGGTTGCTGCTCAGAAAAGCTCCAGTGCCCCGCGTGCCCCCCACCACCATTTCCAGCTCCTACCTGTCCTCCCCAGTCACGCTGCCCCAACTGCATAAGCCCAGGGACCATTGCAGAAGGGAGCAGGGAGAACAGACGCCTCCCCACTACCGGCCTTCCCCCAGCAAGAACAGGCATCAGCAGGGAACAGAGATCAGCTCAGCTGCAGACCTGGGCAGGATCCACCCTCCAGGTCCCTCTATCCCCCTTGCAGTGGGCACTGGACCTTGTGTTGTGCATGTCCATCAGATCCTGCCCCTACTCAAAAAGCAACCCCTTTCCTCCACCCCACAGCCATTCCTCCTTGTCCCCACCACCCATTGCTCATGGCCAGCTCCTTCTCTCCCACCCTAAGCAAGCAGGTACCAGCCCAGCAGAGCAGGACTCATCGCAGCGGGAGCAGAGCGCTGCAGGCTCAGAGCAGAGGGTGGCAGGGGCTGCATGCAGCTGCAGCCAGGTTTGTGCTGGTCACTGTGCTGAGAGCAGGGAACAGCGTGGAGGAGCAGCGAGGCCAGGCAAAGCATTGGGAAGACGCTCAGCAGCTCCAGAAGCGGTGGGGAAAGTGCAGGGGTGAGCAGGGTGCCAGGCAGGAAGCAGGGAGGAAAGCCACACGGCACAGCCCTTACAGCATGGGGGGAAGGAGATGGGAACAACCTTACCTGCACCCCTCAAGCCTGAGCACGGAGGGCGAGAGAATCGGGGAGAGAAGCGACAACAGTTAGGAGCCGAACCTGCCTCCTCCCGGGGCGAGCGGCTGGAGAAGGACAGCGTTTGTATTGTCCCCAGGGGCTTGCACTGCCCTACAGCCCCAGACCCCTGCTCGTGCCCTTGCTGTCACTCGGGACGGCCTCCTCCAGCCTGGGACAGCGACTCCTACCCAGACACTCACCTAAGGCACGCTGTGCCCTGCTCCCCTGGCAGCACACACCGAGGCTGGGGCTGGTAGAGCCGCAGCAAGGCACTGCAGGCACTGAGATGCCTGACCCCAGCCTCAAGCCCTCCAAAACCAAAAACCAGCAGGGAGAAAGTGGGGACCAAAGCAAAGGGAACGGCACAGTCCTGGGGTGGGTGACAGACCCCACAGCCTGTTCCCAGTCCCCTCTGCTCTCCCCAGGCTGTGGTATTGTCAAGTTCCTTCTCCCAACCCCCAAACCCAGCTAAATGGGACTGGGACAGCACAGAGAGACACTGCTGGGGTTCCTACAGCCCCCGGCAGGATGGCCAGGCTGCCCCCTCCCCATCACATCCCCCACTCACCCAAGGAGCCTTTGGGACACAGCACTGCAGCCGAGAAGCCAAACTTGGTCTGGGGCCACCACACCCCCGCCTTGAGGCTTTTGGGGCAGCCGTCATAGAGCACTGTGGGGACACACAGGCGAAGGGCTGTCATAGGGTGCTCACTGACACCGAGCCCACGCACCCAGGCCTCACACTCACCCTCGCACCCACTGGGTGTCACCTCGGCGAAGGGGTTGTCGCAGCCATTGCACTGGCGGCCGATGACCCCGGGCCGGCAGTGGCACCGGCCCGACTCCTTGTCACAGGAGCGTGAGGTGGAGCCCACGGGGTAGCAGTCGCAGGGCAGGCAGGTATCGCTGCCTTTGGGCCGGTAGTGGAAGTCCTGGGGGGCCAGGGACAGCCATCAGACAACCCATGCGGACAGCAAGCAAGGCCAGCGCCTGGGGAGCCACTGGAGCCAGGGCAGAGAAGGGCCAGGCTCTCCTGAGCTGCCCCCACTGTCAGTGAGCCAGGGCAGGAGAGCCCCAGAGGAGCTGAGCAGGGACCCAGCCCAGAAGTGGGCACACAAAGCAGGGTCTGGGCAGCCACCAGGCCTTTGGAAGGCACAAGGAGCAGCGTCAAGGACAAGCAGGGCTCCAGGAAAGCCACAGGCCATGTCCCCACGTCCCCAGTGCCTCTCACCTTGCAGTGGCACTGCCCATTGGTTTTATTGCAGTCGGGGTCAAAGCCCTTGTTCACATCGCAGTTACAGGGCCCACATGTGGGGTTCCCCCACCAGCCCTTCGGACACTGCTGGTCCATCCTGGGGAGAGAAAGTCCCACACTTACAGCAACCAAACCCCCCCCGGGTTCCTCCCCACCAGCCCAGCTGCCCCAAGGAACCGGGTGGCACTGAGAGGCTCCTGGTCACAGAGCCATGGCCCTGCCCTGTGCCCCACATCTCACCTGTGCTCACAGTACTGTCCAAAGAAGTTCTCTCCGCACTCGCACACGTAGCCCAGGGGTGAGCCTGGCTTGCGGCGACACACAGACTTGTTCTTGCAGGGGTTGAGGTGACACACATCCACACAGTCCCCCCCATAGTACCCTGAGAGGGGGCAGAGAGCACCGTGTAAACAGGCACCTTCCCCTGGAGAGGAGCCAGGGCACCAAGGAGTGGACTGAGGGACTCAGGAGGGACTCCGCCCTGATGAGTGCCTGACGGGGACGTGTCTTGCTCAGGTGAGGGACAGGAGAGCCGTGACAGGCCAGGAGGGAGCCATGGGGAGGAAGGAGCACACAGAGGCGTGCAGAGTGAAGGAGTGGCAGGGTGCTGCCTGCCCTACCTGGCTGACAGACGCAGGAGTAGCTCTGCCATTCGTCCTTGCAGATGCTGTTGGCTGGACAGGGGCTGGAGTCGCAGGGGCTCGGCACACTGCAGCCAGCCTCCACCCGCAGGGCATGGCTGGGCTTGGGCAGCACCGTCCCAGTGACACTGTCACCCAGTCGCACACCCTGCAATGCAGGTGACAAAGTCACGGGGAGGTAGCACACACACAGCAGGCTACAGTTCTCCTGACCTCCACAGACCCACAGGAGCAGTCATCCCCATCACCCTCCTGTGTAGTTTTATGGCTGCCCCGTGGCACCTCAGAGCTTTGAATGCTCAGAGGGAGTGTCACCAGCAGGATGGACCTATGTTCCCACCCCCCATGTAACAGATCCAATGAAAAGTGAAGGCTCAGAGGATGGACTCACCTGTATGCAGCCCCTCAGCCCATTCTGCACCTCGCCAGAGCCCAGGACTCCCCCTACGTGCAGGTGTTTCACCTTCAGGCCATGCAGCTCATTTCCAACAACCACCGTGTCCTGCAGCAGGAAGGCAGTAACATGGGATGAGTGGTATTAGCTCTGCCCCAGCCCTCTCCAAGGGTGCTGGGGCCTGTTTATGCCAAGCATCCCGCACAGTTCCTGTCCTGGTGCAGGGGTCTCAGGCAGCACCTACCTGGTAGAGCCCGAAGTCGAGGGTGAGGGTGATGACGTAGCGCAGGTCCCGCCCGCTGCGGACGTCGCGCAGCTCCAGCTGCAGGTCATGCCATCGCCCATCGCTGAGCTGCTGCTGGTCCAGGAGGAGGCTGGTGCTGCGCCCAGCGCCCCTGCTCACCATGAAGGAGAGCAGCCCCCCAGCCAGCTGCAGAGAGGGAACCACAGCGGTGAGCAAAGGCATCGCCAGCTCCAGCTTCATCCAGCCTACCCTCCCTCTGAACACGGGGAGGGAAACCCAGCCCTGCTGAGCACCCCTCCAAAACCACTCTCTGCTCGGGCTGGGGTCAGCAGGGTGGGCAGGTTCCCGCTCTCCTGGGCTGGGGCACAGTGCTGTGGCTGAGGCTGTACCTGGCAGAGCAGCGTGGTGTACTGGCCAGCGTGGGCCTGCAGAAGCACCCCATCAGGCTGGCGCGTCCTAAATGCCAGCCCCAGGTACCAGGGCACCGAGATCTTCACATCCGTCTTGAAGTCCCAGGTCAGGACACTGTTGCCTTGGAAGTAGTGGGCATGGTGCATGGCTGGAAAGGAAAGTGGAGGTGAGGAGGAGGGCTGAGCATTAGCTGCAGAACAGCAGAGCCAGTTCATCTCGCATGAACCCCTTACTCTGCTTTCACAGCAGTCCCCGCACAGCCCTGCATGCACCCCCCTGCATGAGCACTCACGGTAGCGACAATCTTTGCCCCCGAAGCCCACGGGGCAGAGGCAGGAGAAGGTTCCCCAGCTGACAGAGCAGGTGCCGCCGTTCTTGCAGGGGCTGGAGTCACAGAAGGTGTGCTTGGCATGGCAGCCTGGAGGAATCAAGGTCACCCACATCAGACTCTACCTGCTCACCACCTCTCCCTGGCCCACACGGAGAGGCAGCACTGCCCATCAGCCCTGTCCAGGCTGCCAGAGGGGCATGCCTGGCTGCTCAGGGATGAGGGTCAAGGCTGCTGCTGCTTCTCATGCCAGGCTAGACCTGCAGGTTCTGTTTGGGATCAGGGGACATTCCCCAGACATTAGCTGGGGTGAGGACTGGAGATTAGGGGGATCTGGAGGTCCCATTCTCCAACGGGAAGCTGCCTAGCTCCAACTGTACTGTCATGATGCTGTTACGGCCCAGCAGTGAAAGGCAATTCCCAGGACAGGGGCTGGCAGGAGCAGACGTGCTGGTACCTGCAGCAGTGCCATTGTTGGCGATGTAGGAGGCCAGGTCGATGCGTTTGCTGTCTATGTACAGGTCTCTCATGCATCCCACAAAGTCCCGGTGAGTGACGGGGAAGTTTTCAGGCAGGTTGGGGACCCCTCCAAGGAGCAAGGGACCCGTGAGGTCCAGGGACCTACCAAGGACAGAAGCCCAGGGCTGTAAGATCCACAGTGACCTCAGGCCAGCCAGCGCTCCCCAGTGCAAGGGCTGGCAAGCAGACATCCTTAGGGACAGGCACACAGAGCCAAGGTCCCAGATGCGCCACAGCAGCAGTATCCCCACCACAACCGTGTCCCCAGCTGCCTCCAAGGAACTCACTTCTTGGAGCTGGTCTGCACCCCCTCTGCAGCACAGGAGTAGTTCCCAATCTCGCTGCCGAACTGCAGGGCCACGGAGGCGTCACACTCATCCACTGTCACGATGGCCACCTTGTCCTTGGAGGGGCCCTGCACCACCCCTAGGGCGCTGACCCTGGGCTGAAACCCGAGGCAGGGCATTAGCAACACACCCAGACCCAGGCACCAGGAACCCAGGCACCAGGACTCCCATCACAGCAAGGAAGGGGCCTGAGCACAGCCCGGTCCTCACTGCTCTGGTGGAGGTGTGCACGAAGCAGGAGCCAAGCCAGCGCACGGTGCCAGAGATGGACAGGGGCACGCACACTGTGCCAGGCGTGTGACACGGGGTGACTTCTACAGCCCCAAGGGCTGACCTGAGGGTCAACTGCCCACTGTAATTGGCTGCCTGTTCCACTGCACCCATCCCCAAGGGCTCAAAACCACCTCTGCCTTCTCTCCAGGACAGAGCCAGAGAACAGGAGAGCCCGAGCTGCTCACTCACACCTTGTTGGGGGTGTACTCACACCGTGCACGCGTGGGGAGGGCTGGGGCACACACACCTTGTTGTAGTAGCGGAGCTGCAGCGTGTGCCACTGCCCATCACTCACACCTCCGGGCAGGTAGGGGCTCACCACTGTGCTGGACTCCCCTGCAGACAGAGATGATGTGAGCTGAGCTCTCCCACAAAGCCCACAGTGGTGCCCACAGCCTCATGCAGGGATGGAGAAGGGCTTCAGGGACACAGCTCAGGGCAGCGGCCTCTGCTCACTGTGGCCTTGCAGCAGGAGTGGAGTGAGGGAGTTACAGCCCTGGGACCAGCAGCCAGCGTCCAGGATGGCTCCCGTGTCCAGGCACCCTGCCAGCGTGCCCTGGCACCCTGCATCCACCCTCCTGCCAGTCAGCCCAGCTGCAGCAGTGGCACAGTATCCACCCCTTATTCCATACCTTTCATGTCATGCTCAGATCCCACATTTTCAATATATCATCACTCTTACATAGTGTATAGACCAGTCCTTATAAAGCTGCTGAGTCCATCTGGTCTGTGTCAGACTCCATCTCTTGTAACAGTCTTTCAGAGCAGGAGAGGCTGTGTGCAGTGTTCACACTCGTGAATAACCTAGGCAATAGTGTCCATTGCTAAGTCCATCCCTTGATCATGAGTCCATCTGTAGGTCGCACCTCTGCTCTGATGGCCTGAAGTGTCATGGTCCCACCAGGCTCAAAATGATTCACTGTCCCCTTCACCAGTTTCTGCAGCTTGTTGCTGGGTTCTCCATACAGCTGCTTTCCATCTCCAATGCTTCCAAAGCACTGAAGGGGCCCAGTGGACTAGATACTCACCCATACTGTCCCACACACCCTGCCACTCATGACTGTCCAGCCTTGGGGAAAACCTCTTGGTCCTCCTATATCATCATCTAATCACAGACAAGACCCAAACACAATTCTGCTTAACTTTTGATATCAGACAAAATGGTCATGGGTAAAACACACTCTGTACGTGTGCCAACACGGTGATCCCCATCACAATCAACAGGCAGGTCTCAAGGGTACCCAAAGGCTATTCAAAACTTTGAGAACTTTCAAATGATGCTGCTGTACTTGTCACTGGGGCTGGTGTGACTGCACTGTCTGCTGCAGTCAGAGATTGAGTAGCTGCTGTACTTGTCGCTGGTGTGTGTGGGAATGTCTCTCCTTCATAGGCTGACCACCTGAGGAGGGGAAAAAAGATGTGTAATTGCTAAGGACTTCTATTATATACCCACCAAAGTATAGAGGTGGTGACCACACTGGGAACACAAGCCAGACCAGTCGCATGATCAATGAGTTCATTATATTACAAGTCATTACCATAAAGTACAATGAAACAACAACCTTAGCACAAGACCCCCTGCCAATAAACACTAACACAGCAAATACCAGCTGTAAGTAAGGTATGACATACTGAAACTGTGGGATAAAGAGCAACAACTTTTAGAGCCAATAAATCAGCATGGTGATGAATGACTATTAATCCAAAACAATGAATGCTTATCACAAATAGGATTAGACACACTTTGGTCAGATCTGTCATTATCTCAACCTTTCATGCCCCACGTTGGATGGCAAAAGAACTGTCGTGGTTTAAGTCCAGTCAGCCACTCAGCTCGCTCGCTCACTCTCCCTCTTTCCCCAAATAATAATAATGATAAGGGAAATAACAAGGGAAGAGAATACAACCGCTCACCACCCGCCAACCGATACCCAGCCCGACTGAGCAGTGATCTAACCCTTCTGGGTCACTGCTCCCAGTTTACATCCTGGCCATGACGTGCTGTGGTATGGAATACCCCTTTGGTCAGTTTGGGTCAGGTGTCCTGTCCCTGCTTCCTCCCGGCCTCCCCTCCTCCCTGGCAGAACATGAGACTCACAAAGTCCTTGGCCAGACTAAACATTACTGAGCAGCAACTAAAACCATCAGTGTTATCAGCGCTGTTCCCAGGTGGAAAGGCAAAACATAGCACTGCACCAGCTACTAAGAAGGAGAAAAATGACTGCTACTGCTGAACCCAGGACAAGTCATAAACCAAATCCAGATGTAGACACTTAGAGGTGAGGTGAATTTGGCTGGGATAAGAGGAGCATCCAGGGAGAGAAACTGGGTGGGCAAACCCCACTATGTAAGTGTAGAAATGGAAAGGTTCCTTGACATACATTGCCTTGATCTTGGGGCTGAGCCACACACTGATCTCCCCATCCCTTTTCCCTTTGCTTTACAGGGGATTAAGAAATCAAAGATGATGTGAACCCCCTCAGCTAAAAGTAGTAGTGTCATGATGGGAGTATGTATGTCCAACCAGAGTGGGGCAAGTAGAAATCCTGTAGTGAATTAGATGTTGTGTGTCTCACAAGAGACCAGTCAAAGCTACAACAAGCCTCCATTTATCCCCATAGGAATGTAGATTTCTTATAGGATGCCAAGGACAGTATTCATGTTAGAACAAACAAAACAAGGTCTCCTGTGTGAAGTTCCTACTGGCAGTGCCTTGCATGGGGATTTGGGCTCTCTCAGTGTTATTTCCAGGGCAGTTACTACCCTTGGTAAACGTGCACCTGCTCCCAAGCTATGACAGACCGTTATGGGCTTAATTCAGAGCATCAGTAAAAATCCAGCGTCCAGAGCCAGCAGTTTGGGGCTGGAACCTGTGCATGAACTGAAGTGCCTGTGGCTTTCCTGCTCCTGATTCCTACTGCCTTAGAAAGGCTCTGTCGGAGCCTCTTCTCCTAGTGGCACTTTAACATCCCATTTGGGCAGGACTCCACCATATCAGCAGAGTATAAAGATGTGGAATAAACCAAACCTAACACAAGGAAGTCGTTTTGAACTGGGCACAAGCACCTGCTGAGGAAAACACTGGGACAGCCTGTTTAAAGCTCACCTCCCATCCTCTGACCTGTTTCTGGTGCCCCTTCATTTGGGTTTTGCACATGTAAACCTGTTAGGATCAGTTTCTTTTGAGCTGTGCTCAGGCTCTTAGCAGTTGGTTGGGAGAAAGTGAGGTACTCTTCCTGCTTGCATTGGGGCTCACTATGACAGTCTCGACAGTCCAAAAGGGTCTGGAGCCACCTACTTTAGAATAACACCAGGTTGTGAAGGTTGGAGGGTGTTCTGTGTCCCTGTCAGCATCTGATGGTGCTGAGTTTCATGGCTTGATATTAAAGAATTTGTTGTCTTTAGGTCTGGGCTAAAGACTCCTATAAAGACAGGCTGAGAGAGTTGGGGATGTTCAGCCTGGAGAAGAGAAGGCTCCAGGAGACCTCAGAACAGCTCCCAGTGCCTAAAGGGGCCAACAAGGAAGGTGGGAGCAGACTGTTTATCAGTGCCTGTAGTGATAGGACAAGGGGTGATGGTTGTAAACCAAAAGAGGGTTGATTCAGGTTAGATATAAGGAAGAAGTTCTTCCCTGAGGATGGTGAAGCACTGGCACAGGTTACCCAAAGAGATGGTGGATGCCCCATTGCTGGAGGCATTCAAGACCATGTGGATGCGGTTCTGAGGAACATGATCTCACTGAGGATGCCCTTGCTCATGCAGAAAGGGTGGACTAAACCTTTAAAGGTCCCTTCCAACTCAAACTCTTCTATGATTCTATGATCTGCAGTGAGATTTTAACTCTCCCTGGACTGGTTGAGTGTCTCTGAGATGTTTTGCTCTGCCAAGGGGGAACTGGTCCCCAGCAGGGAGAGGAATCCCAGTGCATGGTGTTTCGCTGGTTTAAATTGGTCCCATTTTCCTCTTGGTCTGGTTATGAAGAGCATTTTAGGAGACTTTGAGAGAGATTTGACTATTTCAGGAATGGTTGCCTCTTACTCCTGGAGCAATTACTGCTACACCTCCTGATTCCCTATGCCTGGACCAAAAAGCTACCATCAGTACAATGGTGGTTTGTACCACCATACGTGCCTTTCTGTCTCAAAATCCCCTGGACCTGCCAGTGTTCAGCTTTGTGAGCAAACACCACTGCAGATGCACTGCACCAGGTATATCCAAGAGGCAGACTTGCCCTCCTACCCTTTAGCTTTGCAGCACTACAATTTGTTGCGGCAGTGGAAGTGACTTTACCTGATTTTCCTGCTATAGTGATTTATGTTCTTTGGACTTTGTGCTGATATTGAAAACACTCAAACCCCAAATATAAACACAGCCTCTGACTCGGGCAGGGTGTACTTTAAAAGATACAACCTATAAACATCCTTTCCTGCTCAGGTCCAAACAAGGGCAAAGGGCCTTCTTCTGAGGCAGGCTGACATTGAACATCTTCTGCAGATGCAACAGAGTCCCCTGCAACTGTCTCGTTTTACCCTGTTTCTTCTATGGATGTTATTTATCATTCCTCAGCTGACTGACAATGTTTAATAGCATTCCTCAATCATGCTGCCTGGCACAGCACAAGAGGGACAGTTATTTGCCTAAAAGCACCTACCAAAATGTGACTGACAGATTTGTTTCATCCATCAAGGCAGATCCTGTGCCCGAGCAAGTGGTCTGATTTCCATTATCGAGGCTTGGAATTTGATGGCTGCGTGAACAGCTTCCTCTTCATTCTTCATGTTTCTGAGGCATGCGGGCGATGATAGGAATTGAAATGCTTGTAATTAAAAGAACCTGATACAATTGCCCAAATGGAGTGAGAAGATGCTGAGTTATGGCTGGAGCATTAAACTGCTGACTACAACCTGGTGGGGTGTGCCCAAGAGAAAGGGCTGAGTGGGAAGGAGACCATGACCCATTTAGCTGTTAAATACAGAGATATTCAAGCTCCAACTAAACAAGTTAGGAGTGTAGCGAGGGGTGAGTGTGCTTGTGCCTGTAAAGGGGATTACAGACCATGGGCTCCCATTAAGAGGTGAGCTGCTCCTGGAGCTTTACTCTGTAATAAATGGAAAGAAATAGCGGGTAATGGGAGATTTCAATCATAAAGATGTATGCTGGAAGTCTCATATAACCAGAAATAAATCTCCTTGAAGTTTCTCAAATGATGTGTGATCATTTCCTAGCCCAGAAGATATTACACCCAACACGAGATAACAGTATTTCAGCTTTCATTCTGACAGATTGGTCTGTGCACTGGAAGCTGATGGTATCTTAGGAACACATGGCTCGGTTGCAATAGAGGCGGAGGATGGACCAGTGCAGTAATGAATATACTGGGGAGTTCAAAAGGGATAATTCCCCAGTACTGAAGCAGAATATGAAAGAATGGGGCTTTCTGTAAGAGGATTTTACCAGCTGACCAACCACCTTGATTAAAACCCCATCTGCTGTAAAAGGGAGAATGTCACACAGTAGGAGTAAATAACTTAGGAAGCCACTGGGACAAATAAAATCCACCTTAAAGTGAACAGCTCCATATGCCCATTCAGCCAGGGCAGTGCAGGGCTGAGCTTTTGCCTTTGGCAGCTGAAATGCTGCATCCAGTTTGCATGTTCTGATTTAGAAGATGCTGAAGGCTGGGCTGAGCTGGTGTTGGTGGAAGGGAGAAGCTAGAGACAGCCTGAGACTCCCCAAAAGTGCTTCATAGCCAGATTTAGGAGTTCCATCTGTTTAGTTGATGCAAAAGAAGACCAGAAGATGACTTGGTGTCTGTGCTTGTGTACTGTGTGGGGGAAGCACGATGTAACTGCAGGCTCTTTGGGCAGAAAGGCATCACAGCAGCCAGTGCTGGGGGGTTAAACTGGTCAAATTGAACTGAGAAATAAAGAGTTTCATTAAACACAGGGACGCGATGGCTGCTCAGTGGTGGGCTCTCCATCTCTCAATAGCTTTGGATGAACACCCAGCAGCATTCTGCACAGTGGTGAATGAAAGAACTCCTGCTCTGAAAACAGGGCTGCATGAGCATCCTGTGCTGTGTGCTCTTGGCAAGTGAGCCAGTTCTTCCTGTCTTTAGGAACACTCTGATTCTGTGAGGAGCTGGTCAGGACACTGGTGACATTCTGTTACACAGTCTATTGATTGTCCCGTGCAGCTTTCTGGAATGATCAGCATTGTCTTCCCCAGGCAGCAGACTCCATAGGGTGCTGAGAAACTGGTTCCAGCAAGATTCTCTTGGAGAACACTGAGGCTGTCTGCACTTCTATGGAGCCTCAGGATCTATCAAACTCCAGGATGGAGCCAGAGGATGGGAATGTTGGGTGCTGGAGTCCTGTCGTGCTACTAGGGAAAGAGGCATGGTGTAATGAGGATGTTGGGTGGAGAAAGCATTGCTTTGGTTCTTCTTGTTTCCTGATTGCTGCTTTCCCGATAGATGGGGACCACGTGTTCACTGCCCCTGGCAGCCCCTGCTCTGCATTCCTGCTCTGCGGGGAGAGCACAAAGTGTCCTTGCAGGGGTAGTACAATGGCCAGAAGTCCCCCAGACATCTGAGGACAAAGAGGAGCAGGTTCTGGTCTACTCCAACACATGGCATGAAGTGGGTGTAAATGTCTTGTTCTTCATGGGGATATTGAAGAAACTACTTGCCAAATGAGTGACAGGGGAGGAAAACAGGAGGAGAATGTCAGGAGAATGGGAAAAAGTAAGCTCAAAATCAGAAATATAGTGAAATGGCAAAAACAGTGTGGAAAAGGCTGGAGGAGGTTTTATGTGAAGCTGACTTCAGTTTTGCCACTACATCCCCCCCAGGGAACCCGTAGCCTCAGCTCAGCTCTGTTGAATGGCAGCAGGCAAGTTGGCACCCATATCTTCTATTGATGTTCTGTATCCACCCTCCAATGTTCCTACTGCCTGTGAAACAATCTTTCTTACAGGACATTGGCATCTCTTCTGTTGAACAGCTTTTTAAGTGCTTACTGTTATGATGATATTATTATTCCAAAGTACAGGAGTTTCTTTCCCTTTGCACCACCGACCCAACTTATCTAAGAATGACACATTGATGGGCCCTGGAGATGTCTAAACTGGCCTGAAATTCAGTTAGCAGCTTGTAGCATCTCTGGGAAGCTTCTGAGTACTTCCTGCTCTTTGTTCTGTCTATGAAATGGTGTAGGAAATCAAAGAGAGAATCTGTGAAGCTTTTGCAAATGGCCAGATGAGTTTATTTCTTAGGAGTTCTCAGGTAACCAAAGTCTTATCTTTTTACCCTAAATTACAGCTCTTTCCTTGTTCTCACACATAATACTGCACAGTCTGCCTCTTATTACAGTGCTCTCCTGGGGAAAGACGGGATAAAAAGACATTTAGGATCTAGCTAGACTTTCAGAAGGCCCCTTTCTGAGGGGGTTGATATATTTATTCCACCAGAAAATGGAAGGAAGAGCCTTGATCTTGATGAAAACCCATATGTGCACAGATCTATTGCTGTGGGTGTAGAAATCAGATCTGGAGTGATGAGCCCTTGTGTGCTCACAGATCCCTCCTGGCCATTGTGCAGAAGAGCCGCTGTGCTGAGGGGTAGTAAAGTATTTGTTACAAGTTACTCTGCAGCTGCCCTGGGTTTGAGGGAGAAGAGAGCCCCAAAAGACTGAGACCACCGCAAAGTGAAGCGTGGAGAGAGCTTGCATACAGAGCTGCATGAATTAGTCCATTTGAACTGCCAGGCGTGCCCAAAGGCACTTCCTCTGGGTTATATTCCTAACATGGGAAGGGCACCAGTGATATTTGTATGCAGTATTACCAGAGTCAAAAGAAAAAGGGAAAGAAAACCCCCTTCATCTCCCCATAGCTAATCAGGTATTCACCTTGAGCGAGCACTGCTGAAACCAGTACCACATCAAAGCAGAACTGGCTCTAAATGAGAAGGGTGTTAAAGTTTAACAGTACCAGATACCTCCAACCATCAAAAGTGGCTGCATTTCACATTCTGTTTTGTACAAAGAAACGAAGTCCTGTGCTTGTCTGCTCAGCTGCCACCTGCTTTGGGGTATCACAGTCAGAAAGAAGAGGCATTGGGGAAGGCATCTTAGCAGCAAGGGTGATGTTTCGTGTTCACTGACTCAGTATTTCCCTTCCTCTCTCCACACAGTCAAGGTACCAGCATGTACTATGCCAAAGTCACCAGGTGCTGACTTACTTTTGGATGTGCTGGCAATAGCTAACTCCTTTCTGTCATCAGAATGAAAAGATGTGAAACACTCCAAATTAGGAAAGATCCCAAACATCCTGCTTACGAACATAGGGGAAGGAAAATAAACATGGGTTTGTGGTAGCAATTCACTGGGAATGGGATACACAGTTTGGGTTCCAGCTGCACGCAAGTTAAGAGGAGAGGAGGTGGTCCCAGGCTGGGATGGAACCACTCCTGTGCTTGGGAATGGCTTCTGCTGCCACAACATGGGTACTTAAGTAGTGCTGTAGGTGAGGACAGTGGCATCCCTGTCTCCCTCGCAGCCTGAGCTGCAGGATGATGCTGCAGAGATGCTCTTTGCAATGACAGGTGAACTTGGTGCATCAGCATGAAGGAGTCTTTATTACTGCCATCACTGGGGGATTTTCCACTAGACTTTGACAGCATCAAAGCATACCTGCATGCTTGCACGTGTCGTGACTGGGAGATAATCCTTCTCATATTGAAGTCTTAAAATCCTTAATTTTTTACCATTTCAAACTTCTGTTGTTGTCATGAATCCCTTTGAGTGCAAGCTGAAAGTATTGAGGGTTTATCCACAAATAATGGCACAGACACCCAAACCAAAGTGATGCCTAATGTAGGGCCATTCCTTTAGGCAAAGCTTCTTCTGTAGGCCATCAACATCCCGATTTCAGTGTAAACTGATCCCAAAGGAATCCATAAGAATCTGTTCCATTCACACCTGAATCACTGGATCTTACAATGCAACAGAATTGAAGTAGCCAAATCTCTCTCAGCTCCTGAACAAACCCTCTTACACTGCTGGTTTAGAGGTGCAAATTGATTGTAAAAGAATATGCACAGGGGAGTGGAAACTGTGGGTAGTTTATCTCAAGAAACCCAGAAACTCAAAAGCAAAAAGCCACATTCATTAGTAAGCTGCCATTGGGGAATACATGTGAGGCCAGAATGGCAGTTCTACTGATAACAGGTCTTAGATGTGGAAATGTCCTTGACAAACCTTCACGCAAGGCTGCACCATGAATAAGCTGCTAATAGGGTTTGGTGCCTACAGCCAGATGCTGCGTGGTGCAAGTGTGAGGGCTGTATTACTTGTGAGGGCAAAAAGGGGTTGAAAAGAACACGGCAAGAAAAAGAAAGTGGGAGCAAATACAGGGACAAAGGGCCTTTTGCAATGCCCTTTGCAAAGAGAAATGCATTTGGCTCTTGAATTCTCACACGTAAGATTCCAGGGCCTGATATAATAGACCTGAGAGTGTAATTAGTAAATTCACACCTTTTCTGCTGTATCCTGTTTCTGCCATTAGTGCCTTAAAGTGCTGGGGTAGACAGAGCAGTGGCCATGTGAGAGGGCATCTTCTTGCTCGGTGTGTCTGCTCTTGTGCTGGTTCTGGTGGCTGTACTGATCAAAAGGGTGCTTCACCCTACAAGGGAACATCACCAAGATCCTGCTGTACGCTGGACCATGAATCTGGCTGTTTGCAGTAAAATACAGGGATTTTGCTGCTGGTGATGATGTGAGGAGCACAAGGAACAGCTGGATCCCTTAGTTTTGAAGCTAACCTTCCATTGCTTACAGGGAAGAGACATACCTTTTGATCTGGAAATGTTACAACAGTCAAAGTGTTTAAGATCAGGTTGGACACAGGGGCTTGGAGCAAGCTGTTCTAGTGGAAGGTGTTCCTGCCTGTGCAGGGTGGTTGGAACTGGATGAGCTTTAAGGTCTCTTCCAACCCAAACCAGTTTGTGCTTTAATGCTCAGATCTGCAGGTCAGAGTCCCACCATGTCAGTGGTTCAGTGTGGCCAGTAATGGCATTAAAAGATCCTCTATAATGAATTCAAACTCATTCACATCTCTCTTGGCTTCAGCAATGCACATCGCTGCTGAAAGTGAAGGCAAAGCACACAGGATGGGAAGCTGTGGTCAGAGTCAATCAGCCTTGGTGGCAAGGTTTGCAGAAGGGAAACTCCACACTTATACATTACATGGCAGAAGGAGATGGCTCTGCTTGTGATGCTGGTTTGGGGGGTTTTGCTCACTACTGTGTTATGAAAGTGCCTGTGCCTGTGAAATGGAGGTAAAAAGGCACCGGAGCAGCAGGAAGAAGCAGCAGATGGGATGGACAAGGCAAGATATCCAACAACAAAAGGCATTTTGCCACTGAGTGGAACGGAGGAAACAAAAGCAGAGAGAGTGCCATTTGTGTCTTGCCTTACCAGGGGAAAAGGATGGACTTGATGATCTTAAAGGTCCTTTCTAACCTTTCTGATTCTATGAAAACAGGAGTTGAATCACACAAACACCCTGATTGTGCCAATTTCACCTGGTTCTGACATCAATTCCTTTTCCATCCTGGGCTCTGAATAACCACGTACTTTGTATGAACTGAGCATTAGCTCAGCTCGATCTCCCCAAGGTGCTGTGGTTTATACGGTTCACCAGGTTTCCATCTACCTGTGGTGCAGAGCTCTTGATGTCCTGATCGGGATAAAAGCGGGCCAGCGTGCTTCAAAGGATGGAATGTATTTATCCACTCAGCATCCAGCGAGGCAGACAAATGGGTTTTCCATGTTACAGAGGGGCATGGAGTCCAAAGGGAGGGCGGAAAACCCCAGTGGTATTAAATGGTACGGAGCTGCACCCAAAATACATGTTTGTGTGTTCTCTCTGTGTGTGTTTTCCTAAATGGAATTACTTTGTACTCAGCTCTCTAGTGGTGTTTTATTAGTCACAATGTCTTTCCTGTTGTTTCCCACTCGTTTCGCTTCACCTGCGCTCTGCTTGCACCCTCAAAAATGGTAGTTAGCCATGTAATGTTAAACCAGTATTCAGTAGATATTAAACTTCTCTGCTTTCAGCCACAGAGGAGCAAAGTGATGAAGAGACAACTTGTTCTGATTATACTTAATGGTATTTAAATCTGCAATACTCTCATATTTCCTGTGTTTCCTTGTGTTGCTTCAGGCGTATAAATTATTCCATAATGCAGCTAGATTTAGCCTTGTTGATTTTAATTGTGTTTCTGTGGGGGCTAAATAAGGGCCTAAATCTTTAGAAAATTTTTCCCTTGTTTTTTGTTGGTGTTGCTGAGAATATAGATATTTTTTAAGTGCACATGTGCTGTTTGTGGTTTTTAATCTTAAGCATTCACCTCTAATTCCAAGTAACTGGTTAATAATTATTCTCTTGCCATGCAGAAATTTCTAGCAGTAAAATTAAATAACTCAAAAAGTAAAATAATTTTAAAAGTATTAATCCCAAGTTGGTTATTTTTCCATGCAAGGCTTTCATAGCTCTGTAAAGCACAAATCTGAAGCTCAGTGCCTGCAGGATGCTCTGCAGCTGAGCGCATACCTATCTGTTACTGCTCTGCTCCTTAGTGTACTGTAAATGTGGAAGGTGAGTCTGAACAAAAGCTGTTGGAGGAAGGTACCTGAAATCACAGTCAACTGGGAGCATGCTTCTCATCCTTCTTCCCACTGATGAGGAGCATCTGGGAGCAGGAGGGTGAAGGAGCGGCCATGGGGATGTGCTGCTTGGTACAGTGCCTGCACAGCTTTTTATAGGGCAGCACTGTCACCAGACATCCTACACAAGAGACCCTCTTAACTCTGTTTTCACATATTGGTTGTGCACAAATTCCTCCTAAAGCTGGATCCCTGGTTGCATTCTTGTTGGAACCTTGCAAGCAATTCCATTATCCGCCTTGGAGGGGTGTGTGTGTGGGAACAGGAGCCCATCAGTCAGGTAGTTGCTTTTGTTTTCTTAACCTGTTATACACATTTGGAAACAAGAAGGTATTAAATGCCATCTTAATTTTTCGAAACCAGTATTTTATTCAGTTTATATTTTTGAAAGGATATGGCTTCAAAAGCAGCAAGGTCTTGATGTGAATAAATTAGCCTCAGGCAGCTTAATCGAGCACTTAAAAGTAAAAGAGAAAAAAAGAGGAAAAAAAAGAAGATAGAAAAATGTTTTAGTTGGAACGTATGGTTTTAAAACTAACAAAAAGTGGTGACCAAAGAGGTCAGTGTTAACTACTGTCAGCAAATTATTTTTGATAAAAGCAATAGGGAAGAAATCGTAAGCATGAAGAAAGAACTGGATATTGAAATTAGAGGACAGGAAGAGATTAAAAGAACTCTTATCAAATGCCATTTTTTTCATTGTAGCACAGATGGACTTAAAAAAGCTTTATTAAACAATGTAGGGTTTTTTCCTTTTAATTTATGACAGTTGCACCCTAGGTCCCCAGTTCAGGGCTGAATCCATGAATGAATTAACACTGTTGTAAGTTCTGAATTAAAAATGTAAACCCGACCATATACGTTTTGTTCTCTATTTCCATCTGAAACACACCATACACTGGAAGGTATGTAACAGCCTTGTTGAAATTCGAGATAACAGAAGCTGTGATGGTAAAAC
>JBCJKH010056972.1:0-36584 GCA_039877255.1 Loriculus beryllinus | reverse complement strand
ATGAGAAAGATGGGGAGAGACTTGTTATCAGGACTTGTTGTGACAGGACAAAGGGTAATGGTTTTAAACTGAAAGAAGGTAGATTTAGACTGGGCATAATGAAGGAACACTCTGCAATGAGGAGGGTAGATTCAGACTGCATAAGAGGAAGTGATCTTTTATGAGAGTGCTGGAGACACTGGAACAGGTTGCCCAGAGTAGCGATAGATGTCCCGTCCCTGGAAACATTCAAGATCATGTTGAACAGGGCTCTGAGCAATCTAATCTAATTGGAGATGTCCCTGGTGACTGCAAGAGGGGTTGGACAAGGTGACCTTTGAAGGTCACTGCCAACCCAAATCATTCTATGATTCAATGATTCTAAGATTTGGCTCTAGTACAGATGCAGCTCAACTCAAATGGAAGCTGCTGTCCTCAGAAAGGTTTTGTTTTAAGCAGAAGTCTTGCAAGAACAAGCTGGTCCTGAGAGTCCCTCCATCTTGTGCAGAGGTTAGTGAGAACAGACTGTGTAATTCCAGTTTTAACATAAATCAAGTCCAAGCCTCTGAATTGTAGTCTGCAGCTGAGCAGGACTGAGACCCAGCCAACAACAGATATCTGCCTCTGTGCTTAGAAATAGCACTTTTTTTCACTGAAACACATTTATCCAGCAGCTCCTGATTTCATAGTATTGAGCAGAGCAGGATCAACTCCCAAAACACAGCATCTGCCTACATTGAAAGATTAAAATGTGAATTTTCCAGAATCCAGGAAAGGCTTTTGAATTCTAAAAACATGTGTAGGAGTAAGATGGATTTTATAAGTTGGGAGTTTGAATTGGAATTTTCCCACTAGCCATGCTCTAAGCCTCAGGACAGCTGGATTGCAGATCAGTTCACCACTGATCTCAGAAAATGCATCACTGTGCTTGCTTGTCTGAGTAGTCATTACAGATACTCCCTCCTAAATCATTCCTTTGCATGGAGAAGCAAATCCACTGTGAGTGTTAATGGAAGATCTAAAAAAAATAGAAATACCATAAAACTACCCTGGGAAACTATCTACTGGCTAAATGCTGCAGCTTTCTGGTACAGAACATTCCGTTACTCGGTTCTCCAGCTTTCATACAATAGATGGGAACTGTACAAGCATAAAGCATAACTGGTTGTGTGTGGATAGGAGTAAATGATATCTAGTTTTAGTCCTTACATAGGGAAAAAACAAGTTTAGCAACATACTTTGTTTGTACCTGTGATGTAGCTGTTGTAAAGAGGATATTTCTGGTTCTCCTGGGCTCCTTCTATGTGGAAGTTTTTAATAGGTATGAAAATCTGCTTGGGGCTATTTTTATTATAAACAGCAAAAGGATTCATTGTTACACTTTTCTCTCTGAACCATTACCCCTGCAGTGCCTACTCCTTTCACCTTGACAGTATCTGGTCCTGTCTCTCCCAGCCCTCCCTGCTACCTTGGTTGCTGCCTGTGCCCATCAGCAGCATCGCTGCCTTTGACTCTGCACTGCTGTTTGCCACCAAGGGACCGATGTGTCCTCAGGCCCCTTCAGCTTGCACCCAGCAATGCCTCTCTTTCCTCCTCCTGGTCAATCACCTGCAGACATCCTGCTCCCTGTTCTCCCCCAGATTTTGCACTTCAGGCTTCCTCCAACTGCCCTGGGGATTCCTCGTTTCTCAGCAGAGCAGCTGCCATTCAATGTCCCACATGCCTGTTAGCTTTCTACCTTCTCAGCCTCACCGCTCTGATTCACTTCATGAGTTATTCTGGTCACAAAAATGCCCCCAGCTGATTTTTAAATCTCTGAGCTCTCATCACGTTGTTTTTTCCATAGTTCCTTTTGGATGGTTTGCATCTTTCCAGCTGCCCCATGACCAGCTCCAGCACATAAGTAATTTTGGCCCTAACTTGCCTGGTTCTCTGTGGCTGGGCTCTTTGTGCTGTCACCTCTGGCTTTTTCACCTTCTCTTCCTAGGTGTACTGCATTTCTTCCACCTTTGTTCCAATATGGCTTCAAGCACCTAGTACAGTTGAAGGCAGATGACCCACCAATTCTTCCTTCACTCAGGGATTAGCTGTCCTCTTGGTTATGTTCTTCCCGTACACTATTGTTTTACCTGACTCTTATGCATTTCTTTACAGCCGTTGTCTGCAAATCCTGTATTTACTGCTTCCTCTTTCCAGTTCAACCATCATTTTCTCCCTTCTCACAAGCATTACTATGTCTTACCAGTTGTCCCTCCAAAACACCTTACCCCACCCCAGCAGCTGGGTTGCCCCATCCTATTTTTAATTTCCCTCTAGAAATTATGCATTTCCTCTCATCTCTTCTACACCCAAGATGCCTTCCAGCTCTACCCCACCCTGCCATTACCTGCCCTGTAAGCACTTCACAACTCCTCTTCCTCCTGAACCATGCCTGTTAATTTCTGTAATTCTCCATTAACTTCCTTGCAGACCATTATCAAGTCCCTGACTCCATTCTAAGCATCCTCAATATTATTCCTGGTTTTGTCATTGCCCATGTAGCTCCAGCTATGTTTTAGCCACACTGCTACTTCTAAGCACTGTATTCTTTTCAAGCTGTTTCTGTTTCAGGAGGCCTCCCTCTACCTTGGGGTTATCCCAAAAGGGAGGAGCAAGAGGCAACTAAACACCTCTCATGGGCAGTTGATAGGAAGACCACAAAGCAAGAGGCCCACTGTGTGTGGATCAGACCTTCAGACCTTCATCCCACTCATCCGCAAATGGTGAGGTGGAGGTGCTATAAAAGGCATCTGTGTGAGAGGTGGTTTTGGTTGCATGGAGGTAATTAAGCAATAAATAATAGCTTCCAGATATTTTAGTACAGTCCTCAGGAGCTGGCATTACAGAGATCTGCATCAATACTTCCTGAGATTCTGAGCAAAGCAAATAAGAACAAGAATTTCATTCATCTACTTGGCAGTATCTGCTGGAAAGGCTGATTCAGCCCCAGCTTTTCCATTCAGCTTTAAAATCTCCATATGTACTATTTTCTTAAGCATTATTTTAAAATAGAAACATTACTTATCTCCTGGGATCTATTCAAAGGAACTAGCTGCACTTGGCAGAGTCTGATGAAGATGTTTCATGTCATCAAATGTTAGGTACTGGATTAAACGGCAAATATTTGCCCAATTTAACATAAGTTGCTAAGGGTGTTGTTAACAAGACTGCTCATGGCTAAAAGGCTCCAGGCTAGTTTCAGTTCCAATGTTAAACCCCACTTTTTACAGCTCCACATACACAATCAGAACTTCCAAAGCATTTTAAAACTTAATGTGTCTTTATAGAAAGACAGATAATAGAGAGATAAATAGATATAGGCATTATCTGGAACTTATAGCCCATTAATGTTGATTTAAGTACTCCCCAGTATAAAATAAACAATTTCTTCTTATCTTAAAGGAGCTACAGGGAGAAAAAATATCATGTAGCAAACTATGGCTTATAATTTTTAAATCATATACATAATAAGTCTAATTAACCAACTAATTAAAAATGTCCTAACTGAAATGTAGGTGGAAGAAATTTCCTTTCCTAGTCATTAAAGGAGAAAATGAGTAAAACCACTACACTGACACTAGGGTTGGTTAAGTTTTCAAAGTTAAGCAAGCAACAGTCACAGAAACCAATAAATACTTTGTTCCAGTACATTTTCTACTTGTCCTTGATGTCTGGAAGCACATTTGTGTGGCATATGGCACCCACTGAGAGGAACCCCATGAGGACCCTGCCCAGGCACTGTAGGTCAAGAATTCGCAATGCTTGAGCATGGTCTGAGAGTCAGCAGCTACCACACCAGCATCCCTGGGAAGTGGTCTGATTTATAAACTCTCTCTGCTTTGTTGCTACTCTTGTAACACCTGTGCCCAAGTAATAGCTGTTTTCAGAAGTGCAGGCTTATTTTGATGCCTAAAGTGAGAAGTGGGCTCTTTGAGAAATGTTGCTTCATGCATGTTTTTCCCCCTGAAGTAGTAATAATTCTCCACTGTCACGCTACCCACACACCAATGCACTACAGATACTGCTCTGTGTAACCAGAGCCATCCTGATGGCACTCCAGACCAGATGTGTCTGCCAGGTACTCCTGATGCCAGCAGTGCTCCTGAGGACATCTCCCCTCCCAGATCACTTCCAACCTGCCCATTTGCTCCTTTGCTACTGGTCTGTGCAGGCAGAGACAAGGGACTAGGGACATAATGGGGAATTGCTTAAGCACCCAAACTACACAGACCCCTGACTGCCCAGTGAGGACCCTGACTATACTGGCATCACTGAAGCCTGATCCTGAGATTCTCCCTCTTCAGTAACAGTCCCATCAGGGAAATCTGAGAAGCAGCTTTCCTCAGGGGCTTTTGACTAAAATCAAACCCATGGGGAAAGCACATCTGTGATTTTAAACCATCACATTTCCAACATGATCCTTTCCTAAGAGTGGCTGTGGGTGGCATCATGCAATGCAGCAACACATGTAAAAGCAGTTCAACAGCTATGAAGAGGGGAATATTTTGAAATACTTGTCTGCAGTGTGAAGTTGCTAAATTGCTGATGTAGTGTGTCTGTACAAAACAGAGATAAAGTAAAAATAAGCAGTTCTCTGCAAAACCTTTGGGTGAGAAAGTTTTGGAATGAAATTTCTTTTCTTTATTTATTAAAAAAAACAAAAACAAAAACAAAACAAAACAAAACAAAAAAACAAACACGACCAAACTCTAAATGAGGGAATGACAAAGAAAGGTGAGTTGGGGTGGTTTGTGTTTTGAACAAAGCGTTTTTTTAGGGGAGTTTTCTGGCCTGGCATTATAGGATTTTGTACCAGCATTGCCTATTATTCGCTAGCTAAGTATTTAACAAATCAGCTCTATAGAAACTCCCTGCAAATACTTCCCATCAACATTCAGTTTCCCTGTGAATTGTGAGCAAGTTTTCCTATGTACCTTGTGTATTTTGCAAGGTCTGGTCCCTCCAAGGGAATAGTGCTGACTACAACTCTACCCAGTGAAACTCCCAGCCATACAGCTCTGGGATCAGCTAGCAGAAGCTTATTGTAAATAGTTTGTTTGCTATCTCTTTTCTTTTGTGATCCAGAGGAGAATTTGCCTGTCCAGTGCTGAAGACTCATTCTGCAATAGATGGTGATCTACAGGGCATTTTGCTTTGAAAGCACAGTACAAGATCCTAAATCATGGACCAACAGGATGAGTAGGTTTGGCAGGGCTTTAGCCCTTGCACTGTTGGCACGGCCAGGTGTGGTTTCTGAGAGCCCAGCCAGCCAAGCTCCCAGCTGGAGACGTGTCCTCATGTGTGCGTCTTCAGGCCACTGCTGAAGGGCTCTCTCAAGCCACACTTCACATCTCTGCCATTTTCCTGTACGATAACGATCACCTACAGCTCACAGTGATAATCTTTCCCCTCCCACCTGTTTCTTTTGCAGCAGGTGGTTGCTAAGCCTTCTGCTCCAGAGGAGGGGGCGTAGCTCCTGTTGGAGGCGGTTGGTGCTGTACCAATATTTCCTGGGGAGGTAGTTTCAACACACTGCTTAGGGATGGGTCTGAACATATTCCTGACAGCACCATGTGCTCAGATACAGCAATTCTTTACTGGGAATACAAAGTTTTCAAAACCTCTGCAGAAGCCCATCTGGATCTGTACTGTTTCCCAAAGCGAGTGCTGCCATTCAGGGTGAAATACAAATGCATCTGTTGAAAGAGAACTGGACACAATTAAAACCCACTTAAGATTCACAGAAATTTCCTCTTCTGTTACCTGATCCCAACATTTTAGTTTTGTTGTTTGACCTATGTGTTGTTAAGGCTGCTAACATTTTGTAAGTAAATTGATGTTTCATTGAAAGTGCATTTGGGCACACAAATCTTAGGTGCTTTTTCACTTTTAATATCCATATCTTTTACTTTACTTGCTCCCAAGCCAGTCTGAAGTTATACGGTGTCTGTACTAAATTAATGTTTGACTTTATGGTCTGTGTGCTATACAACCCAGCACCTCCTCCATTGGTAGTAAGTAAATACACAAGTGTTACATTGCCCTTGAAACCTGTGCTCTGTGACAAAGGTTGTGCACTGAGAAGAGACTGAAACACAAGTTCCCCTGGGTCACAGTCCCTCCTATCAGCAGTGTGTTAATCAGAAACCCAACCCCTGGTTATCTGCAAATGTATGGTGTGGGGAACTTTGGACCAGGTGACACAGGGGCAGACTTGGCCTCCTGAGAAGCATCTGCCTCTCTCCGCACTCTCAGCTATGAAAACTTCATCTCTGAGACCAGAAAATGAGAAGAATGTTAAATTCAGTTTGGCCAGAAGCTGACCACACTCATTTCAGGGACATGGGCAATGATACCTGCAGAGCTGACTGTGGATGTAGTACTGTCTTGCTGTGTGACTTTTGGGAAATAACTTTATCTTAGCCTATCCTGGCCTGCTGGAGAGCCAAAGGCATCAACACTTCAGAGAAATGCTTCACCATGGTACTTAATCCAGTTGTTCGTGTTCACAGTGTGCTTTCATATGTATCATCCTATAAAGTGCTATCACTTTCTTACAAGAAAGAAAGGTATAGGTCATTATTTTTTGGATGATTTTCATTTAGAGTTTAATCTCTGAAAACCAGAAAAAGGTTACACAAGCTTGTGTGAATGAAAGTCTGAGTTTTCACAAGGTGGTAGCTGTGCAGAGAGAGGTATTATAGGGAAGATAATTTTTTTCTTATTCCTTGTGCAACAATATAAAAAAAAAGAACTCTGGTTTCTGTTCTGTTGTATATGCTTATCTACAAGGGCATATTTAGTGGGAGGACCCATCAAATTTTCCACTGTTCTATTTGTCCAAGGTGACATGATACAACTTTAGCGGTACCATAGCAGACCCATCATTTCTCTGTGGTAGCTACACCTGGTAGTTATGACTGATAACTGAGTTTCCTTGCAGTCTTTTAGTCTCAGTGGGTCAATGCTACAGTTTAACTCTCTTTTGCCTGTACCAGGCTAATATACTTGCACAAGTATTAGCACTGTGGAAAATTGAGTGTTTGTACAGCCTTCACGTACAGCCAGTGACCTTGTCTATGCTGCCAGGCAAACTAAATCTGGACTGGCTCCATAACCCACGTACCAGTGTGTCTTTCTTCTACTTTCAAATCTCACCACTGCAGCCTCAGTTTCCAACCTTGCCAAAGAGCAGACCAGCACTGTGATGACATGAAACACAATGGTGGTAAAAATCTATATCTGATCCAGATGAGTGGGCAGCGCTCCTCTAGAGTCTTCTGTTTAAACTCTTCTGCGACCAGGAAACACCAAGTTGCCAAAAGCAGACCTTTTCACAGAAACATGGTCTCTTCAACCCAGGTTTTGCTGGGAAGATCTGAGAGATCTTTAGTGGGGTCCTTATCCAAGCAGGAGGGAGAAACAGGAGATGGGTGGACCTTCCCTCTTGCCCACATGATGCACCCCTCTGGGAGCAGCTCTCAATACCAGGTGAAGCAAGACTCCTAGGAGCGGCTCCTGCTCCTGTGAGCTGGTTAGGCAGGGTCTTAAGTGCAGATAAGCTCTTTCAGATAAGACTCTTCTGTCTGCCTGGGGGTCTCAAAGGTGATAGCCACAGCTGAGACTCCAAGCAGCTCTGTGGAATAGCAGGTTGTTATTTTCACTTACAGCTGGGGGGTCAGCAAGGACAGAGAAGCTAACGTGGTGTGGCAAGTGTCCTGCTTCAAGCCTGAGAAGCTGGCAGAAGATGTGCATTCATCACATCACTCTTGCTCACAGGTTGGAGCAGATGCTGTAAAGCAGCTGAGAGGGTATTTTATCTAGAGGGCATACCAACTGATGGCTGGGAATTAAAATCTTATGCAAAATGCATTACCAGGTCTTGCAGGTTGTTCTACAGCAGTGGGGTTATGTCTAGCAGCTGCAGGAAAGTCCGTATGCCTTCTCTGCCGGTGTCAATGGCCTGTCCTACCAGAGTGTCACTGGCAGCCACCATAGTGGCCTTAAATACCAAATCTGTGAGAGATTCCTCTTCTGCCTCTCCTTTTCCAGGCAAAAGGAGAGGAAAATGCAGATCAGCAGGAGGGAACATCACAGCTGAAAACACCCACACCAAACAGTGGCACCTTGGAGAGCTGAGCAGGCTTGTGTGCATTGGGTGAACTGGACATGCAGCACAGGCTGATGCCACAGGGCTGTCCATGCATCGGCCCCTGCCGGCTTGCCCTGGGCTCTGAGCTCCAAGGAAGCCCCCTCAGGAGTCCTTGCTTTCAGTGACACATCTGCTCATGTGCCCAGTGGGCAAAGAAAGCCTCTCCAACGTGACCAGATTCAGCTGGTGTCCCTCAGCCCAGCACCACTGAGCATGGATAGCCCCATCCCTGTGCAAGGCCATACAAGATCCAGATTGAGAGCAAACCCAGCAATGGGCATGTTCCTAGTTGCACTACATGGCAAGTTTAGTAGCTAACCCGACTAGCTAGAGGAGATAGTGATGTAGATTTTTTCCTTAAACACGTGCAGTAAGATATGTACTGCTCAAGTCAAGGATCCTAAGATTAGACAAAAGGAATCACTCTTCCCCAGACCAGGACTGAAAGGCCACAAAACAGTATCACAAACTCAGGACACACATCATAGCCTAGGTTTTCCCATTGCTCCTCTGTGGTTATACATCTGTGTCCCAGGCCTAGAAAGGGTCTCCAAGGTTGGAAGCAGCCACTGAGTACCAGCCTCCAAGCCCTTCCCAAGCTCAGTAACTGTCCTCTTGTCCTCAGGGAGCGGCAGCAGCACCTTGTCAGTGCTGCATTCAGCTGCCAGCCCGTTTCGGCTGCCCTCTGCTTGTAATTGTTAACTTTCCGGGAATGGGAAGGCTCCAATTAGTGCAGGTAGAGCTTTAACTCTGAGGCACTCCCGAGAAGCCAGGAGGCAGGAGCAGAGCGTCTACCTGCAAGGTAAAATGTCGCAGATTGTTTCGGTCATTTCTTTTCCCCGTCTTTGTGATTAGGCTCACTTTGCGTTATTTTATCATGCAAAGTCTTTTTGTTGCCATTTTGAAGTTTTAGCTGTGATTTGGATGACTGCTCTCTTATGACAAAGATTTATTTGGAAATTTATGTGCTCCCATAAATTAAGCATTCCCTCTCAGCTTTCAGCCAGGCACGCCTTGGCTTGCATGCAGCCTTAGAACAATACAGAGAAAGGTTATCATGACTTGCCTCCCACAAATTATCTATTAATAGCACATTTATGTACCTTTTTTCCCCCTTTGTTGCGTGCTTTCCGTATGTCCCCCTCTTCACAGGTTTCCCTATTGCATGTGCCTTGTTTTCCCTGTGGAAAACAGGGTGGGTAGAAGAGGGGAAATCTTTTTGGCACTGGCTTTGCACCTGTAGCCTAGGCTCTGCCTTCTGCCACGGGGTGTTTGCAGGGAGGGTGGGACAGCGGGTGAAACAGCCTGGTGAAACATTGACCTGCGCAGGCAGCATAGGCCACAGAGCTGCTGAGCTGCCCGGAGAGGCAGACAGCGGGACCCAGCACCCACGGGAGCACGCCGGCTTCTACCCAGGTACTGATTTCCACTTCAATCTTCCCAGCTGTGAGAGGCAGAAGAGCAATGGTGCTTGTTTCTAAGGTTTGCCACAGGTTTGCTTCCTAGAAGTTGGAAGAAGGGTTAGCATTGCTATTTTGTGGTTTTCTTGCAACAACTGTAGTTGACTGGATGGTTCATCTAAAGCAGGAGTTGATTAACCCATGCTTGATTGGCTGGTTGCTTTGGTTTTGTTGTACCTTCAAGCAAACAAACAGAATTAATGCACAGTTGCATTTGAACACTTCATGGTTTTCTAATAAAACTCAAACCAGCTGGCTTCTGCTCATCTTCTAACTGAAGAGAAGGAACAGGAGTCAGAGTTTCTAATGAGAATGCATAACCCAATTATTGCAACAGGGATGTGGGTAGTGACTCATGCTGAAAAATACTCGCTGATTTTTTGAACAAGCTTTGCAAAAATAGGCAAAGTGACTAATTTTTTCAAGACTTTTTCCATGTCCCAGGACAATAGACACAGAAAAAAGCAGGACTGAAGTTCCTGGTATGCATATGCCGCTAAGAGATGTGAAGCTGAATAGATTCAAATAATTATTGGAATTTTTCTACCAGATGGTGAAAGCTCACTCATTCATGCAGGAGCCATCCTCTGTGTGTGCTTTGCTGGTATGGATGTGTCTTTATATAGGTACATATGGTGACTCTCCAGAAATGACCTTTTACATCCCAAATAACTGCCAAGTAATATCGAAGAGGGCTCAGTGTGAAGTGACTGATGTGTAGTCAGTATTCACAATCTACTTACAGTATGTTTTGTGTGCAAAATAAAACAGAGATCTTTTTTCTTAATTTGTGGCTTCCATTTTATCAGTGTCGGGTCCTAGCTCTGCTTCCTGCTCGCCTCAATCCTCCCTGATGTGGCACAGATTTCCTTGATGTGTTTACTAACTGGGCTTGTACATGACATGCTCTTTATGCTTAGTAAATGCTCAGTGGTGTTAGGCATTACTGAAGTGTGGCAACACTTTTACTTTATTAAAAGTACTGCAAGTGCAGTTTCAGTTCTTAGCAGTACTAGAACTCCTAGAACAAAGTGCAGGGAAAAAAAATACGGGAGAACAAAGCAACTAGATTCCCACAAGTGTCTGCTTTAAAGGACTGAAATATGATTCAAGAGACATTTTGGTAAAGGCTGCACCATAGTTTCAGTATTCACAGATGCAGAGCATGACCATGATTAAAACCTGTGATTTTCATATGTGTCGTGCCTGATGTGTGATTCTTACCATCTACTCCCAGGAATGGTGGTTCCAGTATTTGGCAGTATGTTAGACTGATTTAGAAGTTTCTTTTGCAGAACTAAAGAGGTCAAAACTAATCTCAGAGCTCATAGGCCTGAATTTAAAAAAAATAAGTATCTAAAATGAAAGACAGCGGTGACAACATTATCTTGTCTGATTTCACACAAAGATAAGGTTCTAGCTGGTGACTATGAGGGAGATTATGTAGCTTAAATTAAAGGAGTAGGACTGTTGACAGAATCTGTTCAGTCTTTTGAATCCTGTTTGCACTACGGAGGACTTCTTTCAATGCCAGCCCCTTTCTGTCTCTGAATCAATGAGTCATTAACAGTGTCAGATAGACAGAATTCAGGGCAAGGGGGTTGTAAATATCTGTAAATTATGGACAAGTTAAATTGTTTCAGTAAATAATAACATATGATTACGTGCTAAAAAAATTCAGCAGGTTTCATTCCATGCGCTTGATTTCCAGCAGAGCTGTTTACCAAGTTTCAGCTGGTTAAACCTGTGTACATGTGCTGAAAGGAACAGGGCTGCACAGGGATTACAAGGACAGCCTGCTCTGTAAAATCTTTTTCTGTATATACAAGGTGGAAAAGACCAAGAATAATGCCTAGCCATGGCTGGTTAGAGAGTCACTAGTTAAAAAGAAGTCTTCCTTCGCCTTGAAAGGCAGTCCCTGTAAGATAGGCATTACTGCTAGACCTATGCAAAATAAAATATCATGGATCCCACAAATCTTCCAAATTTCCGATTTATATTTGAACCAGAAATGACCATATTAAAGAGATATATTAAAACAGGTATAATCTCTTCAAGTACTTTGGAAGGAAGTGGTTCTCTTAGTAGATATATTTGGATGGCTGAATATTTGAATGGCAAGAAAAGAGAAACCCTGCCAAAAAAAACCCCACCACAACCAACTCATACAGCCAGGATTGCAGAAGAGTAACAGAGGCATGGCAAAACTCTGCTCTCTGCCCCCAGAAAGTGCCAGAGGAGTTCCCAGCTTGGTTGTGTGCACCGGGGCCCTGCACGCTGGGCAATGCCCTTGCAGAGGCAGGAGTAGCCTGGGTCCTCTCTCTCTGTAGGAGGGGACAGGGCTGTCACTGAGAAGGTACCACAAGGAGCATCCAGGCTGTGAGCTCAGTGACCTCATGCACTCAAGCACTTGATCCAGCAGCTTTCATTTGTTTACTTGTACTTGTTTGCGTAGCAGCCATCACACCACTGGTGAGATGTTGCAATCACTTTCCTTGACTCCCCCATTGCAAAGACAACAAATCACCTGGATCACATTGGTTGCTTGGGGTCTGCTGCGCTGGACCTCTTTGTTCAAGACCATACCCAAGTGGAGACTTTCACAGATACTATTTTTTATCCCTGACACAGCACCTATATAAGGCCATTGCAGATGCTTTGGGATTGAGACAGGAGAGCAAATGACCCTGTGGTCTCTGGCAGTCTCATTCCTTCTATGAAGATGAAGTTACTTGCTTTTCCTTCTGGATATTGGAAAATATTTTCTATAGCTGTCCAGCTGTAAAGCATACACATGACCTTTGTGTTACTTTGGAAGCAATTTAAAATATTTAAAGGTGAAACATTAGCATTTAGAGTAGTTTATTTCCTTAAGTCAGAAGTATGAATTTCACTGGGTCTATTATAGGAGTAAGAGTGTTCTGAGGGAAATTATTTACCTTTTCAGAGCCAGCTGCAGAAGCATATTTATGTGACAATAAGCTGGTTTTCCTCTTTCTGTTGCAGTGAATGAAATGATCAGGTAAAATGCAAGCCTTAAAGGACAGTGATTAGAGACAAGCAAACTTACCCTTGCTCATTTCCAGCTCAGCGTAAGTTGTAGCGATGCATTGAAACCCCAGCTTTTCAATTTTGCTAAAATAACACAAAGCGTTAACCTATAAATTGCAGCTGAACATGAAATATAATTTCTGCAAAATGAAGTAACTTTAATTATTTTAATTACCAAAATTATTTTCTGCTGGATGCATGTATATGCAGTTCCCAGTGATGTCAATGAGAAACGAATGCTTAGATCTTGATTTAGTTTTTAGTTCTTTGCAAGGTGTACTTTCAATTAGAATATTTCTTTATGCAATTTGTTGCTTTCAGTAATAACTTTCAGAACATTCATCTCATCAGAAGTCAGATGTCACACAGATCAGAGTGCAGTATATAGTTGATGATTAAGCATATCTATCCAAATGAATGGCAGCCTGCCCTCCCCTCCCTGGTGCTGTGTCCCTTTACTTCCAATGTTTAATAACAGCTGTCAGTATCAAACAGTATTTGCTTACACACTGGAAGGCAAAAATAGAAATAATAACCCATAATTTTAGCAGATCACTTTTTCTAATGGCTGACTAAATGAAGGCATGCTTCCCATTCTGCAGTATCCTGAGTCATGTGGTCTTCTTTCCTGCGTCTCCCTGGCCATGAGAATGAGAAACAAAAGACAGTGAGCAAAAGTTGCAGTGCCATTTAACCTTCATATTTGAAAGGAATCAAGCTTGAGAGGTCATCAGATTGCCTTTCTTGTATCAAGAGTATACGACTAAAACCAAAACACATTGTTCAAACAAAACCCTTTTGAGTATTGGGTGAAGGAAGTCACATTTTGCACTACTACACTTCTAGCTTTCTGAAGAGCCACAGACAACAGTCATTATTCCAGTCCTTCCTACCTCCTGCAAATATATTACCAGAGAAACACTGTGGCATTATAGCAGTGATGTAATTTCTTAGTGGTCTCCAAGAAAAAATGCACATCTTGCTTGGATCTTTCCTCTAGGCAGTTTCGTAGACCGACTGTCATCTGGGATTATGCTAAGCTTTACTGAACTGAACACTTGCACCTGAAAAACTGGGGATGCTTTAAAGGGAAAATGGCTGTGTAAACATTCTGTAATGCATAGAAACAGCTTTTTCTAACCTGGCTTATGGCACTTCCGTTAATGCTTCCCCCAAGCAATACTCAGGGCAGTCACTCTATCATGAAGGTCTTCCACTTGAATGGCTCCGAGAGATGCTCACATCACAGCTCTGTGTGGGCAGACAACTATAAAAATAAAGCTGAAACTAAGGATCTGACAAGAGAAAATTCATGGGTAGGCAGCTTCAGGTTGAATTTAGGAATAGGTTGAATAATAGGAATACTCAGTCCATTGGTGTTAATCAGTGGAACTGATAGCTAGAATGTTGCTTCTGCAAACCCTTCTCTATCTGGTATTGTATTTATTCATAATAATATTATCCTGAGGAGCTATATTGCCATTATATACTGCATATTGAAGGGGCTTCATCAGATAATGCTTATGAGTAAATGCTTTATCTGACTGGCCTATGACTTCCCAGGCCATTAAATAGACATAATGGCAAGGAGAGCTCTGAATGGAGCTCCAGGTGAAAACACTGGTGTCTGTGGACCTCTACAAGTCTCTTCAGGCACCATATCTGCATGAAAATGCAGAAAGAGTGCCTAGGATTACTGCATGGAAAGATTGTTAGGCGAGGTGTTGGGTATCATCAGTACCATTGGCAGGGAGTGGGTACAGTGGAGGTTACTTGAGGTAGTATGACAACCTCATTTTTACTTGAAATGCCTTGTAAATCAGTATTGAAGCACAAAGCTTAGCTTGGCATCAACAGTCAGGTGGGAATCTCTTAGCAAGGGGGACATTGTTTGGAACTGCAATGCTGTAAGTACAGGCATAATCACAGTGGCAGCAAACCCAGTACTGTAGGTAGTACTGTGAGACATCAAACATCTCGCAGATGAATACCATTGATTCCAGAGCTCTCTGTGGAAAGTGCAGGAAACGGGGGGTGGGCACTGGGGAGCCCTGCTGCCCTCTGCCACGAAGAGGAGCAATATCACAGAAACAAACGGAGAGTGGTGTGTGAAAGGAGCGGGGGAGCCATCTGGACATTGAAGAAGCTGTCTGTCTCAGAGACTTGTCACAGCAAGAGACAGACTTGTCATAGCAGAGAGGGGTAATCCAGGTGGAAACGCAGGACAACAGTGCTGAGGAGCAATAAAAAGGGCATAAGCAAGCCTGTCAATCTTGATTTCTCCATTACTTCGTCTTCCAACTTCTGAAAGACCTTATGCTTCAGGGTCCTCTGATATCCTCTGTAAACCGAAATACCAGAGGGGATAGGATTTCCAGAGGCTTACAGGCAACATGCTTTTCACAATCTGGAGTTAAGGGGAACGGTCAGTAAATCCAAGGGAAACATATTTGACAGGCTCAACAGGCTACCATCCTCTTTCTCAAAGTACCAGTGGGGTTTCACTCTGGACTAAAGTCATCAAAGACCCTCACAGTCCACCTTGTGCACCTTGTGCAGCTCTCCAATGAGGCTGAAAAGAAGAATTTCTTTAGCTCAGCCAGGGTGAAAACCATCACTGTGATTCTGCACTAGCACTATAGTTACAGAGAATCCACATTAAAACTAGAGCCATGCACAGCAGGTTAGTATGGTGCTGTTCTATCTGCTAAGTTTTTTCCCTCTAGGCAGTAATTCATTTTCTGCTGCAGAATATTTTGATATAAATGGTTGGTGAGTTAATGCTGATGCTGGATACAAATATTGACTGGATGCTCTCACTAACTGGAGTTATGTACATGTCTGCAGCTAAGCATTTTTTAATGAAGAATGTTTCTTTCTAGTCAGTTTTTAAAATGGCAAATAGAAAGGTGAGCAACCTTTTATAAACAGGAGCTAGATAGATAGAAAGCTTCCTTTTAAACTTCATGATGACCCATCTCCCCTGTGGAAGAAAAGAGGAAAGGCTTGGAAATGAAATCCGGTGAAGGCATTTCAGTTTATGTTCATTCAACACTGTAGACTCAGCTCTGCTCTTTGTTTGCATTTAAACAAGGAAGTTTCAATAGAGAAATTATTGAATTGCTTGGGAGTGTCTTCAAGGCAGAATGAAAACACAGTGAAAGCTCTTCTGTGCATCAACTGTAGTGGCAGGGAGGCTATTGAAACCTCTGGCTACATTTTGGAGAAGGCAGGTGGGGTCCACCCCAGCCAGCAAATGCATCATTTTAAACACATTGGAATTGTGGTAATGCAGATGAGATTCAAACTCTTTTCACTTTCTTAGGTACTTTGCTGCATTGGGAGTCTAACCAAAGATTTGTTTTATGGAAAACTGAAGAACAAAGTTAAAAAGTCAAGAAGGAATTATCTCAAAACCATGCATAATAATCATTCTTAGTCAACTCTTTAGAAGTGCTGATGGACACTAACAAAACTGGAAACTCTCAAAACCTTTCCTTTTCTTCTTGTGTGGAGATAAGTAGCCTTCTCCGGCCTGATGAAGGTCAGGGTCTCTGTGTTACCATCCCCTAACAGCACTTCATGGTGCAGGTCTCCATTAGTGCTGGGTAGCTCTCCAGCACACTCACCAGACTTTGTCCAGAGTCCATGATTGCTCTGCTTTGGCAAGTTATTAACTGACACTTAAGTTTATCATGGTGCTGCACTTTGAGGCCTGATGGGTTTATTCTTGAATATACTGGAGATGCATGTGGAAAAAAAAAAAAAGACTGTTTTGAAGATGTCAAATTTTGACAGTGTTTTAGGAAGTCATATTTTGTCAGTGTTTTGGGAATAGAGTTGTGCTAACATGCCAGGCTATGGCCTGATATGATCTTTGTCTTCTCGTTTGTTTTCCTTCTTGTCCAGTCCAGTTGTAGGGACTTTGCTGTTTTATTTAAACTCAGGTTTTCCAGAGTTGTAATTATGTAAATTACTTAATGTTACAGTTTTGTGAGTGAAGTCCAAGTCATTTTAAAAAGGGTTATTCTAGCTTATAGTCTAGTTTCTGCTTTAAGACAGCAGTCACATCTGTCTTAAGGAAAGCAAAAACCTGAAGATAACTATGGTTTGTGTCCTTCAGACTGGTAGCATGCAAGATCTGTGAGTTTGTGTAAAGGAGGGCATCTGCAAGGATCTGACAACAGATCTGCAAAGAAGTCAATGAGTGCTACCTGCCTCTGCTTCTCTTTAATCCAGCTAACTCGACTCTGGAATACAGTTAATGCTCAATACTCAATATTGCAGGTGGAGTTTTGATATTAGAGGTGCTGGCAGCTCCTGAGAGAGGAGCCATTGCACATAGCTCAGCAACTGGCATTTGGCCATTCCAGTTCTAACTTTCATCTGACTACACCTCTCCCCCCCCCCCAAAAAAAAAAAAACCAAACCTTTTTTAATTAAGCAACTTTATAAATGTTAGATATTTTTAGCTGGAAGGGCAGCTTTTTGAGGCCTCAGATTAGCATTTTATATTGGTGGTATTTTTCTCTGCAACAGGTTTTCCTGTTTGCTTATAAAAACATTTGAGAGTAGTGTTTTCTAGTCCTATAGTTAATCTACAGTGTGTGTAAATCTCCTGTCATCTCTGTCAGTAAGAGATGGACAGGGTCAAATATTTTGGTGGGGTTTTTTTACAAAATTAATGTAGGGTTAGGTAAAAAGAGTGGGAGGATTTTTGTTTTTTTTTAAGAAAACCATCACCAGAACAAATGTAACTGCTTGGATCACCCGTTCAAGTCAGCTTTCAAACAGGATTTATGTCTGGTTCACTAGCATGCTTTGTTTCTCATTTATTTTTCTGGCTGCTTGTGTGTAAAAGAACAGACACAAGTACCAGGAAGATGGGACCCTTTCCCCAGGCCTAGAAGTAAGGAAAATGCACAGCAAAGAGCAGGAGAGCTGCAGACCAGCTCACAGTCCCAGCTGTCCTGAGGGCGTGTGTATGGTGGCTCCCTACTCGGGTCCGTCACCAGATAGATCCAGTGGAGAGAAAGCAGTTTTTCTTCCTGAGGGGGACACAAAGCAGAAATGTGACTGGTGTTGACTGGGCTAGTACTGAAGGGGGAAGCATTCAACCCTTTGCAGCTTCTCAGACTATTATACAGCAATTAAAATAGCTCTCACCATGTGAAAACACATCATCAGATAAAAGGACATTCTGACTCATTATATACCCTTGCCAAGATCATTTTTCAGGGTGTTCCAGTTTCTTGCTTGGGTCACAATATTAAAACATTACTTGTATTCAAAATCTATGAGCCAGCTAGTAGCTGGTTGAACAGACCCTTAAACACAGCTGTGCTGCCGGCTACTTATTAGAAGGGTTTCTTCAAACATTTAGCTTGACTGTTAAAAATAGCCTGTTTCTTTTGCACAGCCTCTCCAAAGCATGAACCCATCTTGTTGAAATCTGATTGCGAAAAACACCTTTCCCATTTACCTGCTAGCAGTGGGATGCTTTCTGTATGAGCTGGGTATAATAACACAGTGTTCCGTTCATGTTGTTTGGTGATTTGACGCTGTTGGCAGGCAGGCTGTGCCATAAGGTGTCTCTCTGTCTTGTCTTCCTGCCTGTTTCTTCCCAGGGGAATGCTCCATTTTCATTTGTATAGGGTTTGTTTCAACCACTTGCACTGCAAATGCCCGTGAGAGGGAGGCAGGAGGAGGGATATGTATGTTAATGTTTACACCTCCCTCAAGACGCTTCAATCCCAGATTGCCCTGAGCTGCTCCCAGGATCAAAGCAAGCAGAGGGTTTCACCAGCTTGGACAATGGAGAGGATATGTGTATCCTCTCAAAGGCTGAATTGAGCCCTTCCTCCACTGGGAATATCTTTCTCCTTCCTCTTGTGGGAATAAATGTGATCCTCCTTGAGAAGGGAGTATCTGCAGCACCTCGTCAAGAGACAAGAGCTAAGAAGGGGTTATGTGCTTATGTCGTGTCTTGTTGAGTCTATTTTTAAATAAAACAAAAGTTTTGGTGGAGGGCATACGTGATTAGAACCGAAAGTGTTCTAAAGAACTCAGTTTCAATTAAACTGGCATGTTCAGGATGTAATTTCTTGGCCAAACCAAGAGAAAAACTGCTCCGAAGCAGCCAGGAGGTCAGAGAACCCATCTGAGATGTGAGACCCTCAACAGCAACCTATGGCCCCACTTCATCAGGTGGGGCTCTTGCATGCCACTCTGCCACTAACTGCAATGTATTTGTTTTCCCAAATTATATCTTCAGCTGTCAGTTCCTCTTTCTGAGCTAAGAACTGAAACTGGAGCTTGTAAAACACTGTTCTTGCGGCTTGGCAGGCACTTGCAGACACTCCTGACAGGTAGCGATGGGTTCCTTTTGCTCCTATTATAAATTTTCCATGCTTTCACTCTGTTATTTTCTTTGGTAAGCTCAGTCTAAATGTACAGTTATATTCATTCTGGGTGTGCAGTTGAACAAGTGTTGGCTTCCCTGTTCTGATAAGAAACAAGAGCATTGTTTGATATTAAACAGTACCTTGTTTTGGTGCTTTTGCTGCTTGTGAGGGTAAGGACATCAGAAACAAAGCCCTTTAATGGGATAATAAACACACTGGGTTGTTCCTTCACTGAAATGAATCCACAGTAGTGGGCAGTACAGTAACTGTCAGGGGTTTCCAAACCACCAGGCAAACAACTAGTGGGATTGTTCCCTTACATACCCGCCAACTCTTTAGATTTATTTATGCCTGTCCTAGGTGTTTCTTCCTTGTTTTACTAGAAGGTCAGCTCTTCCTGAATATGTCTCCTGTTGCCTGAAAACTGAACACTGTTATAAAGAGCGACTGAAAGATGGAAAAAGATAAGAGAAGAACAATTTCTCCTTCAAACTATTCCTTCTGCGCACTGTCGTCTTTCTAGAGAAGGAGAAAAGGAAGGAAAGCAGCTCTCTCTGGGACAATGCTTCTCCTAATGAACTGAAACCAGCAAAACCAGCAGCCAGGATTTTCCATATATGCCCTCCCCTTTCCATGAGTGCAAAACTCAAATTTTTCTCACTCTGCTGTAGGTTACTCTTTCAGATGTTTTCATTACTTCTGTGACATTCCAGTAACTTTACATTATTATCTGTAGTATACTTACAGAAGCCTTGGCAGGGGGTTAGACTAGATGACCTCCAGAGGTCCTTTCCAGCCCTAACGATTCTGTGGTTCTGTGAAGCCTAAGTTTAATGGTTTTGAAGACAGGAGGACTGGTTTAGGGTCTAGGTTAATTAAAAATGTCATATGTTTAATGGAATGGAAATGTAGCGTAGTTTCAGAAACTCGATTTTTACTTAGGGTTAGAAAGTAACTGTGTACTTTTTGTGTAATTTTGATGACGTTTCTGTGAGTTGGGCCAACTGCTTTTAAATATGCTGTTGTTTTAAGACATGGGTATTTAAAGTCAGACCTCCCCAGGACAGTATCTAGGCTTCAAAGGTCCTTGAGCATGCTTAGCTCCTACTTATCTCAGTGTGAGTTTGACAGACAAGGACTGGAGGATTTAACATCATTATAACCAGCTGATCTACGAATAGCAGAACTTATTAAGTCTGGTTTTCTACAGTATCACCATAGGAATGCAGGGCAATTCCAGCTGTGTTCGGTGTCCCCACCTCCTCCCACCCTCCCACCATTTGCACTCCTCCCTTGCTCCTTTCTGCATCCCCGTGGCTTCACAAAAGAAACGCTGTTGGGGGCACGGTTGCCCTCACCTGAGGGCTTTACAGGGTGGTGAAAAGCTGGACTCTAACTGCCCTGCCTCAGTCATATACAGATTGAATCTCTCTGAGTTAGCCCTGGCTTCCCTAAAGCTGTGTGAGCTCTGGGACATCCTTCCATCTGTGTCCTGCAGCTGGGCAGCAGGTCCACAAGTGGTGAACGAGGCGAACCAGGACACTGCTTCAGTTTGTACACCTGGGGTGGGGTGAGAGGCCATTTTTGGGAAACCAGGCTGGGAACACCACACATTCAGCAGAACCAGGAAGAGTGTACAAGTGCTAGGATGTGCAAACAGGGAAATGAACTCCCAGGCAAAGACAATGAGTCTATTTACTGCCTGTTTGCACAAGTTACAGCAGCAAATGCCATTTGTCTTCTGTGCTGAAATGCACTCCCTCCCCTTTCAGATTTTACAGTGGGAGCTTTTTGTGTCACAGCAGATATAGTTCTGGAGCACCAGTGGTAAGCTGGAGTGACTTTAGCCATTTAACTGTGAGCTGGACTTTGTTCGCTTCAAAGTGCTGACCTTTGGCCAGCAAAAGTAGGAGAGAAGCTGGTTGCTCTTGGCAAAGCATGATCACAGTGTACCCAGGGAGGAACCTTTTGTAAGGTGCCCTTTAATCAGCTCTGGTTGCGTTAGGGGTTGTGATGATTTAGGTTCCCTCGATAGTTTCAGTAGAAGAGCATCTGAAGCCAGAAGGTCTGTCCTGCTGTTTCTCTGTGACCTACAAAGTGCCAGGCTGAGGTCTCGAAGCAGTGACTGGTGCTGGGAACTCAACAGTGACAGTGGTACCAGGTACACAAGCCTACTGCTGCTGGCCAGCTGAGGAGCAGCCTGTAGGTTAGTAACCGTCACCTGAGGCAGTATTGTGAGCACTGTTGTATTTCCTGTGCTATTCAGAAGTGATGAAGGCTGTGGCAGAGGGAGCGTAGTCAGTGGGGCACCTGTTTCAGCCTCCTGGGCAGTAGTAGATGCCCTGAAACACACTGTAAGCATTCATAGAGGAGGTGGTTATGGAAAATCCTTATTTCAGAGAAATCTGTTTTCCTAGTCACTAGATGCAAGAGACTGTAATATGCTTTAGATGGGAAGTTTGTTTCTTTTGTGAAGCTGGCTGTGATCTGAATATAAGTGAGTATCTCTCTTAGAAATGGGCAGTCACTGGAGTGGAGCCTCTGGTTCTTCCAGGTTGCAAGAGTCCTCTTGCACTGTGGAGGTGTACACAGTATGCCCAACAAATGACATGCTGTACTTTGCAATTGCTCTTTTAACATTGTGTTTAATCTTCTAAGATGATCAGTAACAGACCAAAAGCAACCTTTTACATGTATAAAACGGTCTTCTTGGGAGTGAACTCAAAAACTCAAAATACTACATTTTTTCCTCTCTGAAATGACATAGTTTAGTGACTGGAAAAGGAACTACTTTATTTTTTCTCTTGGCATCATCAGTATACTTAGGAAATAACATGCAAGGCAATTTTAATCTGCTTTGGTTTCATTTTTAACAATAATTGTTCCCAAGAGAATTGAAGTTACCAAAGAAAAGCAGTCCAAAGCCTCAGTATAACCTTGCAACTCTTCATCGGTCTTGTGGCATATATTCAGAGAAAGATTTTGCTTCATTTTACAAAGCCAAGAATTAAAACCAAGGGAACATCATCACATGATGACTTTATTTATCTTTTCTGGGACACACTGTCTCATATGTACCACCAGTTTCATGCCATGAAACACATAGAAAGTCAAATTAAACCTCTGATGTAACATTGCTGACGTCAACCATGGTGATGTGGCACCAACAGTGAGTTGGCTTCATTCAGATAAACGCATACACCATAAAATTTCAACCATCTCTTCACACTCACCCCTAAATATAAACAAATAACTCCTTCTACAGATAGAAAATTCAAACCTCAAGATAGGTCTAAGGTGTAGGTCTAAGGGCAGGTGAAGGACAGGTGACAACCTGGTTGTTGCCACATTAATCTGTGCACCAGACAGGAGTACATTATATTTTCATATTCAGAGATTGTGTGCTGAATCATGTCCTGGTGAATCAGATGGGGCAAGACTGGGACAAGCTGCACAAAAATGTCTTCCTTTTTCTTCTGGAATAATCTCCAGCAATGTAGCAGGAAGGGAAACATCCTTAAACATAGGTTTCTACTTACCTCCAGGGGTGCTCTGAAGATGGCACAAAACCCTAGAAATGACAAATTTCAACCATTTTAGATGCACTGAGACTGGAGAAGGTTTTTCTCTGGATATTTGATATCATGCTTACCTTTAAATGCAACCTGTATGCATTCCCACCAATTAAATGTGCTTTTTTCAGGAGTTTACCTTGCATGTTTTTTGAGTAGGGCAAAGTCATTGACCTTTTAAAACTCCTGTGAAGATTTTAACTGTTTGGGTTTGTGTTTGGTTTTGATTTTTAAAGAAGGGAGTATCTGTGCAGGGTTGTGGTTATTTGTCACCTGGTTAACCCCCTGACAAGCTGCAATTTCCTGTTTAATTGCAGATGCCTCCTTGCAAGCAGCTAAGGTCTCAGGTGCATGGTGAGCATTATTTATGCCCAACACCTGAGGACAGTAGTTCACATCAGTTACATCTCTGCTAACAAACTGTGCCTGGGTCTCTTCCCTGTACCCAGAGGCAGCACAGCAGGCAATCTTTTTCCAAAATTTTCCTTCCCCTCAAAGTAAGGTGGACTTGCCCACAGTGCCTACCCTGGGCAGTCCCAGGGTCTACATGCATCCACCCTGCAGTAGAGCAGAAACATGAGAGATAAACGAGGCAGAGCTGAGCGTGTGGGCACTGCTCAGAAGAGCTCATTCTATGTCTCCAACTCCTCAATTAGCCAAAATAGAAGGATCTTCCTGTCTCAGACCCTTTTCATGCAGCTTCTGAGTTTGAATTTACGGGTTTGGTTACTGTCAGTTTGGAAATGTTCTCTTGAAAATACAAACCTTCTTCTAGGGGCAGGAATTGTGAGGCTTAGGTTCATTCTGAACGAGACAAATCATCACTCGTGTTTTTAGTGGCTCAAGAGCAGCAGATCGTAGGTCACTGTAGAACCATTTTTTTAATCGAGTAAGGGAAAGAGCAATTTAACTAAAAGATTTAATATTACAGCCATTCAGACCATTCTCCTCATTCCTAAATGTTTCAGCTGTTATTGATATCACAGACACTTTGTCTGGTTTATCTTGTGAAATATCTGTAGAGGTAAGTTATGTCAACAGCACTCTGAGGTCTTTCTTTGAGAGAGAAGTGTCTTATAGCAGATGTGTAAAATAACCACCTTCCTGTGATTATTGAGAGCTGCCCATTAACACAGCCCTTGAGCACTTTCAAGTTTCCTTAGGCTGACTCTACCCCTTGGGGTGACCTGGGGTGGCTCTGGCAGTCAGGGGGATGATGCCCAAGAGCCCCACGCCAGAGGTGGGCTCTGGTCCAGCTGCAGTCATGGAGGTGAAAGTGCTCTTTTACTATTTCTGTTTGGTTACAGTGTGTGGTTTTACCCCAGGGTTGCAAAGTTCATACCAAGAACCACTTATGTTACACTTGTGTTTCTGCATCATGCGAGTGGCTCAGTATAGACGCAGCTCTAGGGCTTACCTGTGCTGTAGATAATGTCTGGTGGTGCTGCACTGGCTGCTGAGATGAAAGCCCAGCTGAAGGCAGGTTTGCAGCCCAAATCCTGCCTGCCCATAGAGAGATCAGCAGTGGAAAGGAGCAGACAAGATGCAAACACTGTTAACGGAGGGGGAGTGGAGCACTGGTTGAGGTTAAGTAAGGCGAGAGCATGTGACAGCATGGGCAAATCCACACTGGGCATGAGGACAAAGTGCACCATGCAAGGCAGGGAATGGGCCAAGAGGTGTGACCCTACTCCAGATCCATGGCAGCACACACCACCAACAGGTGACTCAGTCATATGTGAAGTCCTGTCTCAGGTACTCTGGCAGCACAGGATGGTATAAAGCTTGGTCTGCTTAACACAGACTTCTTTGGTAAAGATGCCTTCTCTGTGTATGGCAGTTCAGACTCTGCCAACACCATCAAAAACTGCTTTGTTTAATCCTGACGATAAATCAGGATTCTGGGACATGGAAGCTGTGAACGTGTATAAAATGTAATGTAAGAGACACCTGAGTTAATGGATATAGTAAGGTCCTCTGCAGCTCATTCAGACTCCTCTAGTCTAAATTTTTCCTTCACGTTACTGGGAGGCAGAAGAATATATTTGTCTTCCTGAAGGAAACAGTCAGTTCCCTTAACCTATAACTTCTTTTTACAAACAATTTCCAAGTGGTGCTTACTGTCTTATTTTCAGTAAGATATTAAGGACTAAAATAGAAAAGCTTATGCCCAAAGCAGGGATGACGCCTGTTGGCTGGAGGAAAAGCTGTTTACTTAATATTCTCATATTCTACTGCAACCTGTAAAAGGACAGAGCAATTTCTGGAAGAGAGAGGAAATGAGGATTACGTGTGCTAACCATGCTCACTTTCATACCTTGGTTCTGGAAGCCTCCTGTAAATATAAGTATGAAGGTTTTTATCTTCCCACTTCTGAACATGTATCATGAAACCCCGTGATGCTTTCCTTCTTAAAAAGGCCCTAGAGGGAACAGGTGAGAATGTTATTTGCTGGGAACCTTTTAATTACCAAAATTGGTTGGGATGTGCTTGGCTTGTGTTGGCTGAATATCCCTGCTAGCCACAGGAGGTGGCCACCAGGTGCCTTTCAGTGACCCATGGAGGTCACACTCCAGGCTGTACTTCTCTCCTTGATTTTTCCAGTACCTTCAGCCTCTTGTATGTGCAGCAGTAAAATTCACTGGCTGCGAAATTTATATAAACTTATACGGTAATAATTTGATATTGCAGCCTCTGATTTCTCTAAATGCTTCAGTAAGCTCCTTGGTGTTACAGAAAGGCTCTTACCTACCATTGTGAAATCTCATTGGCTTGTCTAGAGCAGAAGTTGTGCTATGGCGTTAGATTTAGCAGGCTTCAAAGGAGATCTTTCCCTGCTTTCCCATGGATTAGCTCAATGCTGCTGATTTTACAAATGCTTTAAGGCAGCAATGCTGGCAGAAGGAGTGGTCCCATCTTCTCCTTCCCTTCTGCCCATGCAGGTGTTCAGGTGGCGTGTGTGCATGGTGCAGCTGCACAAATGCTTGTGGCAGCACAAGTGATGACTGTGGATAGACAGGACCTGATGTTGACAGCACCGGTTAAACGTGTCTATGGGACTGTGGTGTGAAACACTGGTCTTGAGCAGCCACATCAGGCCAGTGAGGGCCAAACTTTTTCCCCTTAGAGTGTTTTATTTGCCCAGGGGCTGAGGAACATATTAACCTCCCTTGTGGGTATGTCTGTCCAGAACCCATCCTGTACTTATTTTGACTGAAAGCAAACATGCCACAGAAATGTAATGGCTGTGGCTATATAAAAATCTTTGGGTTTTGCTGCTTTCCTTCTTTTTTTTTATGTGCTAATTAAAATCTGTTGCACTCCATGGGGTTATTCAGTATGTCTTCTTACATTTTGGAACCTAAAACCTGCTTTCAGGTTTAAATGAAAGCACAAAACTGCACGTGGCAAAACTGAGCCTACTCAGCAGGCTGATTCTCTGTGCTGATTTTTATTGAAGAATGATAATTCAAGTGTTTGATGAAAATAAAACAAAATCTTTGCCTAGTGACTGTTCAGGGTATCAGGGAAACTCTCACTGCCCACGAACCAGAGAAGCCTAAGTTTAAAAAACAGAAGGGGAAAGCCCAAGGTGTCCTTGGCCAAATTTCCCCCTTGTGGCATTTCACCTTCTGGGCTGTGAATTTTTTCTCTCTATGCTTGGATGAAGGATGTGCCTGGGGCTGGCAAAGCAGAAGGGGAATCCATCCTTGCAAGGGTGTTTACTGAGAATCCTTTCTGATGTGGCAAGATAAAAAAAGGTCAGAGCACTGACGTAGGTTATGCATTGAAAGGGCTTTGGTGTGACAGTACTTGAAAGCTGTTGTCTCCAAGTGTATACCTGAATACCTCTGAAAATCTCTTGAGATGATACAGTGAATCTATTTTGAGACATACAATTATACGTGTTTGTTGTATGCTATCCACTGAAAAAAAATCCAGAAGTGTTATGGTACCTGTTACAGACTGTGGGCTCTCTTAAGGATGTCCCCAGGTTTGGTCTCCAGTATCTTAAGAAAGTCAGGAAATGACAAACTGTGCTGTATTAACTCACATTGTGTAATGACAGGTATAAAATAACATGTTATTCATTTAAATGAAGTGGTGTTATTCCTTAAAACATTCAAATAGGCAATAAAATGGTTCTACAAACATGTGGGAACCTGTTCCACCAAACATGAAGTGGTTTTGTTAAAAGGAGAAGGGAAAGAAACAAAAGAAAGAAAGGGCTCCCTGTTACAATATGAGATCCTATTTTTTGTGACAGTATTTTGGCTGAGGATGGGCTTATGTGTGAATATACTGATAAACTGTGAAAACTTTCTGAGGCTGAAATTGGAGAACTTGCAGGTTACTCTTAAATTCATGCATCCTTTCAATAAAAGAATTTACTTTGCACATTCCCTTCTCATTCTAATACCATCTCTCAGTAGTTTTTGCAGACCAAAATAGCTATAAAAGCCAACGCACCAATCACTTCTTACTTTCCCTTCTCCTTTTTCTTGCTCATGTGCCTGATGTGATGCCAAGGTGCCATCCTGAAAGTCTATTTCTTACCATGACCATGAAAAATCCTCACTCTTATCCAGATAATGACACTACCACAGTAAAATACTGAGCCTGTGGTCAGCCTTTAGATCTCTCAAAGCATTTGGGGCTCATCTTTCTAAAAATCTCAGAAAGCAGATCCGATGCTTTGTTACGCTTGTGATTGCATCAAGAAGCCCAGTGTACCTGATCAGCAGAGGTCAGATTGTGTGTCTGCTTCTAGAAGAAACACAGACAAGGGGAAGCTCACCGTCTCCTTTCTGAATCAGGGAGAAGGTCCCCATCAGACAGGCAGTTCAGTATTTCTCAATATTTCCCCTCAAATTTCCAACCTTTTCTATCCCTGTATTCAGTAGAATGATTATTTAGGAAAAAGCTTTCACATGTAATCCCACTACAGGAAAAATAAAAGGAAATGGAAGGTCTATGGGAAACACAGGCATGGACTGGTCTGAATGGACTCTTCCCTGCACTATTCCCTTTCACAGTTCTTAGGATTTGGCCTGTGCTTAGCTGTCAATCGTCAAAAATAGGAGCCAACTAAATATTTATGGTATTACTGTAACAGAGGGTGACACTTCATTATCTTTGTAGTCAAGCCGTACATTAGGAGGAAATGTGTTTATATCCTTACACCAGAGCAGTGGATGTTGTATTAGGAGAGGAGCACACGTGTGTACAGAATCCATCCTCCTTGCTGCTTAGATGGCTCTGCTCTTAACACTTTTGCACTCTGCCTTAGATGTACTCCTCTAAGGATGCCAGTCATCATAAAGAGGCTTATAAAAAGTCATATAATTGTCACGAACATGGTGTGTTTGAAGCCAAAGGGAAGTAGGTGTCCAACACCAGGGAAAGCTGAGGGACACACTTGCAGAATTCTGCCCAATTTTCTGAAGTTCCCTATAAACACACAGCCTGCAGGAAAAATAGTATTTTTTCAAATTCTCAGGTTGGCCATACTAACAACTCAGAATACCCTGCAGCAGCTTCAGCTGCTGATGTTCATTGCTTTACACTGGAATGGGAGTATAACTTGGAAACTAATAACAAGCTGGAACTAAAAGTGAAAGTATAAAATGAAGGTCAAGGGTTTGAGCAGCCTCCCTATGTGATCCTAATTAACATGCTGTATTGAAGAGCCTTCTAAAAATGAGCCTATGTGCTCACTAGCGTTGGCACTTTTTCATTCCACTTACACCAGAATAGTCTTCCCTGTGTATTCAAGCACATGTACAATTGTAGCTCATAGGATTCACTTTACAATGCTTGTGTTTAAAAGTTCAATTTGTTTTCCAACAGAAAAATTTAAAGTAAAGAGAAGGATACTGACTTCAAAAAATCAGTTAAGCTGATGGATGGGAATTCTGTGAGCTTATACTAGCAAAATATTTTATACTCACTTTCCTATATATAGATCAGTGGGATTGAGGCATAGATCTGATTTTGGCAGAGCCTCTTAGATTTTATCCACAGATTTGAGACTGATTTCTTCCATAGTCTTGGGAAACCACTAGATTTCCATGCTACAGTTTCTCTCCCTGCACAGCAGTTACCTTCTTCTCTGCAGGTAACAAGACAACTGCAGCTCTTGAAGCTAATGAGTTAACATTTGCAGAGGGGAGTTCTGAAGATGAAAGGCATGCACAGTAGACTTGGGCTACAGGCATCCTGGGACCAGGATCCGGGCTGCAGGTGTGTTTGTACAGTGCCTAACACATTGTGGCCACAGTACTGTGGATAAACAAGTATAAAAAGCCAGAACAGAGCAGTTGCAGCGCTCTTTGGGTTTGCAGTGTGAGTAGAACCAGTATCCTTCCTGTTCACTCTCAGAAACCACCGCAAAGATGCTTACTTTGCCAGTCTTCACCATCTTCCACATTTCTGTCTCTCACTTGGAGTCTTCTAGTTTTGGAGCTCTTATCTCTACACACATTGACTCTCTTACCCGTCTTCTCTATTGTCCAGCCTCTGCCTCTGCAGCACAGGGATATTTTGAAATTTTATATGCCCAGATTAAAGCACACAGTGGGTAAGAACAAATTATTACGTAGGATTGTCTAACACAAGCTGACATTGTTTGCTCTGAAGAATCCCCCTCCATGAACGGTTTGCCATTGAAAGGTTAAGACACTTCTCCTTCTACACTGGGATGCCCCGAGGTTGCTGCCTGTGTGCTGCTTGGCCAGAGATTTGGACCAAAATTTACTTTTTGGAAAAATGAGAAGGAAGATAGGAAGGTTTATTGCCAGTGAAAAAAAAAAGAAACAAATAAACAGAAAAAAAACCCAAACACAAAACCCACACAAACACAAAACAACTAGGAAAGGACTAAAAGCTGTAGTTGTTTTGCTTCTGCAATATGATGTTTGCTTTTCACCTTCTCCTTTCCCAGAAGTGAGCCGTCTCCCAAGGCATGCCCTGCTCCCTCTTCTCCCGCCGGCTGGTCATGCACATTGCTCTCCAGTCAGGCAAATCCATCACCCAAAGAGTGTTTCAGTGCAGTTCCTCCTCTTGGCTGCTCGAGAAGGTGTGTTGTTTGCTTTGCCTAAGTGCTCCTGGGGCCTAATGCTCCGTTGTTATGTACAGACCATTTCTGCTGTCATGAATCATGTTTTACCACCCCTGTGCTTTTACTTCTGCACCAGGCTCTTTTTTTCCTTTCAAGCAAACACGTTTGAGTTTCCGTGTTTGCTGCTGGAACCGTGCACGCCGGGTGCATGGCACAGGCTGAGTTATTCCTACCATCCCGTCGCTGATGAGATCGGTAAACCTACCTCTAACTGCAAAAGCTGCAGACCATTTTTTTTCTTACAACCAAAGGTAAATTGATTCAGCACAACCTGAAATAATTTATCCAGGCTCATATAAAGGAAAAAAAAAAAATCCCTGAAAAGACCTCATGCTGTCAAGCAAAATATGCCCTTATCTTATCTGTTGTGAGTAACTCAAGCTATTTGCACAACGCCTTGTGCTAGGAAGGAGTTGTTTGTACATGTTTCACTCCCTTTTTTCCAAGTTTTGAATTTTGAATTAAATTGTCTTCTTCAGATTCCTTTTCCTGCAAAAATGTCATGGTTTCTCTTCCCTAAGCTTCCCTGAAGGCTGGACCCAGCTCTCCTCCAAAGATCCCTTCCTTGCAGATGGTTTTCTATTAATCTTCAAACCGCTCTGGAGAGCTCTCTGCGTCTGGCAGTGCTAACATCCCCTCTCCTTCCCGTCCCACCCACTTAGCCTCAGCCTAAGAGCCCTTAACAAATGACTCCCAAGGAATTTAAATGGCTAACGCTCGCTGGCCAATAAAGAGATGCATAAACTGTATAACCAGGTTACACGGCTCTTGCCATTAGGAGGAAAGGTTGCTCAGGTAAAGGCGTGAGTCCTCTTAACCTGTCGCACTTCGATCGTGGGACCAGAGAGGTAAGGGAAATCTTGTTTGCTCTTTAGGGCTTTTTATCTGATTTTCATTTATCAGGGATTTGAGACCAAAAGAATGTCATTGTCAAGGTTTCGAGTTCAGGTTTTGCCGTTCTTTAGAGGGTCCTAAAGAGTTGTTTGAGAAGGAAGCAATTGCTTTTAAGCTTGAACTATGAGCTCAATATGTGAATATCTAAAAGACTTTGTGTAGCAAATAGCAAAGTGAATGTTAGAACTGAAAACTAAAAGACTGATATTTTAGACAGAGGAAAACAAATAAACTGGTGTCTCTGAGATATTTTTTCTACTGTGTTAAATTAATGAAGTGAAAGGTAGCCATTTGCAATCGTCTGACATTACGTTTTCAGTCGGTCTGTCCCTGCCATCATCTGTTTGTGCTGCCTCATATTTTGTTCTGCTTTTTCAAGAAATTAACATAAAATCATGCTTTACAAGTGGGTTATCAGCTTTAGGTACAGATTGAAGGTGGTTAGAAAGGTTGAGCAGGCAGGGTATGTATTCAAGTATTATTAATACAAATGAATCTATATAACTCATCTACATACAGCAAATTTGATAGCATTTTAAGAAAATCAAATTCTGATATTATTCTGTTCATATTCTACCTAAGCAGCATGCGAAACATTTAAGGCTTGTATATGACATAGGACACATGACATTGATCTGTTCGCCCATATTTAATTATTTGTTCATTTATTGCTTCACTGGGGTCAGTGCTGATAATAATAGTGAAGTTTGAACTTCAACCTGGACAAAATCAGTTGAATTTAAAACTTTTTTTTTAAAGAAATGTAGTTGTTGTAAGGTTCAATTGTTGGACAAGACGAGCTCCAGAGGTCCCTTCCAACCCCAACAATTCTGTGATTCTGTGTGATCCTGTGATTAAAATCAATGATGAAATTGTCCATTCACATGTGGAGCATACGCAGCAGTTGTGATAGTTGTGTCTTGTCCTGAGCTAGGTGCGATTGACGCCATGCATCAAAATGTGTGTGTAAAGCACTCCTTCACCCTTTGTACACCCAAGATTGACATGGATGACAGCCATTGCCCAGAGCATGTGAGGGATGTTACAGCAAAACACTGCTGCTATCCCTTGCAATACTCCATGGCCTGACAGGCTGGGTTGCAGAAAGGGCACCTTTTTCAGTCATATTATTGCAGTTGATCTCTGAAGGCCTTTGCACTCAACAGTCCACAGTGGCGCACGTTGGTGTTAGCTGACGATGTCGAACCAAAGACCTTGCCAGTGTCTGAAAGAGTCAAGAGAGGTTTTTAATTACATTAAGATGGTTAATCTGACAGAACTTCAAAACATGTCCTTTCTGCTCATCAAGACAAGGCCACATGACTGCCTATCAGGAGCTTGTTTTAATGTTGTTGGTTTGATTATTTTTCCAGGAGTTTCTCATATACCTCCGCACTGTATAACTGAGATTAGATAATGTGTAGGATAAAAATAAAGTTAACAAAGGAAGAGCCATTTTGCTACTCTTTTTAATAATTTCTATTCAGTTCTGCATTTCAGCTCCATTCTTTGCTGAAGAAATTATATTGAATCAAATGTTACTTGTCTTCTTTCATCAGCTTTTCATTTAGGAAAAAAATACCTCAGTTAAGGTCAACAAAAAGTGAATTTCAAATGACATCTGTCTCAAACCCCACTCCTTTCCTGAAGCATACAGAAATTTCGTTTCTAAACCCTAGGTATTTCTAACCGAGCTGTAATAACAGTAGACTTAAATTGTCTTGAATTAACCCAGCACAGGAATGGTGCCTCCTGAGAGAGTCCCTGCCTTGGTTAAACATTTTTTTTCTTTTTAATTTATAATACTAACCCTGCACACAGTAACGAGTACTGGAAATCTCTTCCTTGTACTTGTGAACATTGTTTCTCAATTTCAATCTGTGGTTCAAAGGTTTGTACAGACTTCTTAGATCAGAGGTCAGGTACAAATTGCTGCACTTTGCAGCTCCTTTCTGCCGATATGACAGAATTTCACAGCAAAGACAACTGCCTTTCACCCCCCTCTTCTCCTTGCACGGGCAAAGCCAGGCAGTTAAAAGCGTGACATGTACAAGTCAGCCATTGGTACCTGAGTTTAATAAATAACTAACTGGGTTTCAGTGGTGCAAGGTGCATATTATAAAAGAGGTCAAATGTCAGTGCACAAAGGGAAAAAAAAAAAACACTCAGGCACTGACTAAGCCAAATGCTTTGAGTTTAATGTGCTTTCAGCAGCGAACATTCACATCCCAACTGTGGTTTGCCTTATGCTGATTTTCATTTCTGTGACCTGAGGGGGAGGGAACATGTGGGGCCACTTTCAGGTTTCTCAGAGATCTTTGCCTCCTGCTGAAAGCAGGGTTGCAGGTTTGGCTCCTTGTAGTTGCAGTGTTCACATGGGGAACACAAAACTGAGACTGTTGGAATAAAAATAGTGCATAAGATTAGGGTGAACTGGAAATCTGAAGCTATTTTTATGGCTATAAAATTGACTGGGTAGACTTTGAATGAACAGGCAGGATGTGTTACACTTCTTTTTGGGATCTCCAGAAGAGTTAGCTAAAAAAGTTAGATCAGAAAGGCTGAAGAGGGAACTGTGGTTTATGAGCTTTTTTAGGTACTCTTGGTTGCACTCTAGAGAGAAACGTTACTGTAATGTTTACATAGACAGATAGATAGTGTTCTGCATTACAATCATAAAGAAAAAATCACAAGCACATGCATGCGTATCGCTATTCCACAGAGCTCAGCAAAGCTTTCACTAAACATTTTCGATGATTAAATTAAAACACTGTGTTCATATATAATAAGATTTTCCTTCAGAGAGAGGCAAGAAGTGAAATAAGTGAACGTCTTATCTTTCTGGTGTAATAATTAACAGATGAGCCTAGCTGTGGGTTTGTTTTTCAGTTGCAGAAGATTGTTTTTCCTGTCTTTCCTATGACAAAACGTGCAAGCTCCTAGTCCATATTGAATGAAACACTTCTTCCTTTCTTGGTAAAAATGCTTTTAAAAGCAGACAGTCAATGAGGAAGACACAAATATCTGTATCAGCCTCTTTGCAGTGAACACTGTTTATCTGCATTTCTGGTAAACATATGCTGCAAAAACTATACCATCAAGTACAGCTCATCCAGAATAGGAAAAGCTTGTTACATACCAAGTGACTACATTGCACTTTGTGTCACACATTTTCCTGTCTGGCCGTGGCAATAATAGACTTTGTTGACTAGATTGAAATATGGGAATCTGGGGAGAAGGGGAAGGTTGTGTTGTTACCTGATTTGGAAAGCTGATAAGAGCGATTACACAACCCATCTCTCATCTTCACATCTTTCCTCAGCATGTGGCTTCAATATCTTGCAGGGTAACTTCAGACTGAGCCAGCAGCTGGTTCTATTGAAATATCTGAGAGTTATAGAGTTATTTGAGTTGGACTGGGTAAAAGATGGAACTGGGGCAAATAGTACAACACACAGGTTGCACAACTTTTTGGGACAAAGTTCTGAATGACTTGCAACAAAGTGCATTATAAAGTAAGGGAGAAGACAGGGTTTTGCTTACCCAAACTTCCTTCAGAAGTGATTTAAGCTGAAATGGCTGGTTTGGCACTGCAGTAGCATAAAAACACTCAAGAAACAGATATTGCGTTGACAGAATTCACACTGCAGAAGTAGAAAAAATATCAACTATGTTGGTAGGATGCTCTAGGTAGTGGTAGTGCTTTGGCACATCAGTAACTTTTCATCAGCATAGCTTCATTCTCGCCATGGAAAAGCCATGTATGCATGAACAGAATTTTCATTTGTGATTATCAAAAAACAATGTCAAGTAAAGTGCTATGCTCAGGAAAGTCTTCTCACTGTGCTATTTGAGATATTATCATTGATATCTCATTGAATACTACTTTTGCAGTTTCCAGGCCAGAAAGTTAGGTTGTTGAGGGACCTCCATCCTGGGAACATTCACTGCTGGGCACTGATAGTGCTAACTAGTAACGCAAATGGAACTTTTGACAGCCTTTGCAGAATTACAGTCCAAATTAAATATGCCTTAGAAGGGTGCAGAGGGGGTTGATAATAGAATAGGCTGGAAGTTTGCACACTACAAGGTGGCTTAATTTTGTAGAGGAATCATAATTTCAGCTTCATTTTTAAATTGTACATAAAATTGCTGTGAGGTGAGATTATTATGTCGAAGGGAAGTGGTATGATATGGCTAAGAGAATTAGATCTGTGATTGTTATTGTCCTTAATGATAGTGATGAAAATAGGAAATATAACCTTCAAATCCTGTCTGAAATTGTAGCCAGCTGTTGACTGTACAAATTTGGAGTTCAATTATCTGATTAGCATTCAAGTTTTAACCTGGAAAATTCCATTATAATAATTTACAGACTTATTTCAGGAGTTTTCCTCCTAAACAGGAGCAAGAAGGAGTATAGTAATTTTGCTACAGTTTTTAAGTGAAATACATTGCTTTTGATTGGTGCCTGGAGGACATAACCAGCCCTGAAAGGCTTTTAAGGCAGGATTTTCAGTAGCACTCATCACTGTCTAAACTGTACCTCTATATAAGTCATTAGAATCTTACAACTGATGTCAGGGGGAGTAATGCTAGATATTGAGTATTGTTGGAAACATCACCCTTAATTTTCTGTTTCTTTATGTTTCTTCTTTGAAGAGAACACAATCAGAAGATGAAGCCAACAATTTTCAGTGTTTTAAATGGAAACAACCATTTTTTACACTCTTACGCCACCCTAGAATGAATTTAAGTAACTGAGAAACATACATGGATCTTCTCTGCAGTAGCTCCACCCAGAAAAACTGCTTTTCAGGCCCAGACCATCAACTTGCCCCACAAAAGGGGAATATGGCTAACTGACCATAATAAAATTGAAGTTAAGCTTGAAATATGAATTACTTCACTGAAGTCAATGCCCTGACCCCTGATAATAGGCCCCAGGTTAGGATGCCAAGTGTCACCACTAGCAGAAGTGGGAATTTCAGCAGTTAGTCTGGTAATTTGGAAGGCCAGTCTTACCTTACCCCTTAGGTGCTTTATACTGCTTCTCTCTACGTTTAAATACAGTACTTCTAGTGGGCAGAGAGCCACTTCTGTACATGTTCATGCCTGCACATACAGGGAAAATGATGTGGTGCAGCAAGCTCTGCTGCAAGCGCATGTCCCTGAATCCCATGCTGCACCTGAGCCAAAAGGTTTGTCCCAGGTGACTCCTAGCTGGGGATGGACAAGTTCAGTTGCCTTAATACAGGCACACACATGATGAAGAAAATATGCAACGCTTTAGTGATGGTGACATCAGGATAGCTTGCACAGCAGACAGACATGTTCCTGTCAACAGCTAGTGCTGATCTGATCAATGAGATTACCTTGCTTCACAGTTCACTGCTTTCTCCAGAGTTTTGCCAAAAAAGATCTAAATTAAGAAAATCCACCTTTTCAAAGATTTTAACCCAGCATGGGGCAAATTCTTCACCCAGTTCAGCTGCAGGTAAACCAATGTGTCTGACACACTGCAGACATTATCATAGCCTGTTGGCCCCACATATTTCTTCTTTTATTAAAAGTATGAAGACATAATCCATCGGGAGTTAAGCCTGCCTAGTCTAAAGAAGAGAGGACTGAGAGGGTTTATTATCATAATTTATATTTATAGCCATCATTAATGCTTATAAATATCTCAAGGTGGCTGCCAAGAGGATGGTGCCAGACTCTTTTCATGGTGCCCAACAACAGGACAAGGAGCAACGGCCATAAACTAAAATACAGAGTACTAGAACAAGCTGCCCATGAGGGTCATGGAGTCTCCCTCTCAGGAGACAGTCAAAACCCCCCTGGGCATGTTTCTGTGTGACCTGCTCTAGGTGGGCTTGCCTTGGCAGATGGTTGGACTGGCTGATAGATCGG